>WYDI02034660.1:0-22574 GCA_009867235.2 Psittacus erithacus
TAACCTTTGGGCTTTATACCAATCAGCAGCTTATCACTAAGGGCTTTGCGCCAATGGGCAGCTTGTTACTGGGGGCAGCTAAACACGGAGCAAGTGTGGATCGGGTATAAATAACCCTGTGTAACTGCAATAAAGTGGCAATCGCTTGATCACATTGATCGTCTCCACGTTGTCCGTGACTCCCACGTCAACAGCTTTTCTTGGTTTTTGTTTGTTTGTTTGTTTTGTTCTGTTTTGGTTTGGTTTTTAACTGAATTAACCCCACAGTTTTCCAAATAACTCAGCACATTGAGAGGACATGGCTAAAACACAAGGTTACTGTAAATATAGTAACACAAAGCCCAAAAGTAACATCATACTTTGGGTTTCCTCTGGCAGTCCTCGCTGCATGATGCCAGCAAACCTACTCAGTCTTTTAGTAGATTTTTCTACTACCAGCCATCCCCAAACTCTCTCTTATCTCCCAGTTCCTGTATGATCTTCATCTCATTCAATCCTTACTGGTTCTCATTCTATTGCTTAACCCTATCTACATCCCAGTTCTGGAGATGGAAGAGTAACGTGAGAGTACTAATATTGTTTTCAGTTTTAAAGCATGGAAACTCATCTCTGGCCAAGCAGAAAACAATATAGCTAGATTAACTTTTCAAACATCTAGCTATAAATATAGAATCATCAACCCTATTTCCAGTCCAATTATTAAATAATGATGTTAGAATGATTTTCCGCCAAAAAAATTCACACTGTTAAATTCAAATACTAGTAGCATAAGGTTTTCCCTATCAAATGACACAGCATTTCACCCCATGTACTATGCATACCTCTGCTTAGTGCAGAATACATTTGGTGTTACATAAACCAGCATTACATACACATTTCTACAGAATACCTGAATTTATTACTATATCCATTTTTTCTTCCCCTCAGTGTTTTCTTGTGTACCATAGGAAAATTCTTGCTACTCAACATTTACATGTTTACTATATAGTGACTGTTATCTCTTGGCAAATAGATTGGCAGACAGATGTAGGTTATGGAAACATTCTAGTAAATATGGAGCAAGTGATTTTTTGCTATTTATAATTCTAGAGAAGAATGACAATATACAGCTTTACTGTATATTGGTTTTAATAATTTGTCTAGAATTGTTACTGCCAACCTTTACACAACAATGAAAAGGACTTTTCATAAAAGAGTTTTTTGCAAAGTTAAGTATGAAACACTCTAACAAAAATAAGTATTCAATATATCTGCAAAACATGTATCTGAAAATGAAGGCATTTACAGTAAGGGAAGGAATAATGAAAGACTTAAGAGCAGACTTATCAGTGAGCCAGCCAAACTGCTATCAACTAGGTTTAGAACAGCAATTACCATTTTATCAATTAAGCATCCTACTTTGGTCATGTGCTGTATTCCTATTATGTGGCCAAGGGAAGAAATGTAATTTTTAGGCTCATATTGCTGTTAAAGGACCATGCACAGTGGGGAGAAACTTTACAGTGGGGTTTGCAGACACCGATGAAGTAACATGTTTTGCTGTGGTATAAGAGCCTGAAGTGGGACTTCTGCCAGGAGCTGTGTAGTCAAAGTACTGTGACCTATACATAATAAAAACAGACAAAGTACAGTTTATGTTCCTATTGTTGATACTTAAGTCTAATTTGTATGACAAAATCAACTTGAGACTGGATGCAGATGGAGAAAAAGGAACAAGAATCATGAGATTTAACTAAAATTTATCTGTGCTGCTTTGTCAAACCATCCCAGGATAACTCAAGCCAATCCATTGGATTGTACACACCATTCAAATTCATACATCAGCCACTTCCCCCCTGTGAAGCTTCAGAAAAGAGACTGTTCTAAAAAAGAGAAGCTGTACATCTGTCTGGCCAACATAAATGGAAGGATGTTGAACAGGGAGAACCATAATTTTAAACATACAAGAAATAAAATGCACAATAATGTCTCATAAACAATCATACTGTGGTTAAGGTTGGAAGGGACCTTAAGATGATCAAGTTCCAATGCCTCTGCCATGGACAGGCATGCCTCACACCATGTAGCTCTAGGCTCTGTTGAACGTGGCCTTCAACACCACCAGGGATGGAGCATTCACAACTTCCGTGGGCAGCCTGTTCCAGTGTCCCACCACCCTTGCAGCATAGAACTTCCTCCTTATGTCCAAATTGAACTTCCCCTGTTTAAGCTTGAACCCACTCCCCCTTGTCCTATCATCACAGTCCCTAATGAAAAGCCCCTCTCCAGTATCCTTATAAGCCCCCTTCAGATACTGGAAGGCTGCTATGAGGTCTCCACGCAGCCTTCTCTTCTTCAGGCTGAACAGCCCCCACTTTCTCGGCCTGTCTTCATACAGGAGGTGCTTCAGCCCCCTGATCATCCTCGTGGTCTCCTCCGGACTTGTTCCAACAGTTCCATGTCCTTTTTATGTTGAAGACACCAGAACTGCACACAGTACCCCAAGTGGGGTCTCATGAGAGCACAGTAGAGGAGCAGGATCACCTCCCTCAACCTGCTGGTCACGCTCCTTTTGATGCAGCCCCGAATATGGTTGGTTTCTAGGCTGTCAGCACACATTGAAGCCAGCTCATGTTCAGTTTCTTGTTGATCAACACCCTTAAGTCCTTCTCTGCAGGACTGCCCTGAATCTCTTCTCCACCCAACCTGCAGCTGCGCCTGGAGTTGCCCTGGCTCAAGTGGAGGACCTTGCACTTTGCTATGTTGAACTTCATGCATACGTTTTCATGTATGATTATGAAAAACATACATTTCATCTTCCAATTAAACCTCATTGAATAGCAATGGTGATATCAAAAAGGCCAAAGTAGGGAAAAATGGCTCTCAGATTGAGTCTGCCACTCCTTTTATGTTGACAGAAATGGTCAATACTTTCACTTCACTGATACCAGAAGGAAAGCTCCTATCGACCTATGCAGAGCATGCATTTTACCCGATGAGTCCAATAGTACATTAGGTCACATTTGTCTTGAAGAACTTTACTGCAAAGATTACCAAAAACAATTAAAGTAGCCTGGCTACTGGCACATTAAAGAGAAAGTGTGGATGCATCCAACATGTCTGCAAAGCTAGATAAATCCTGGTACTGTAGGAACCATAACCAGCAGAATTGCACAATATTAGAGATAAGAGCATAATTTGAGTCTCAACACTTTCAGGGGAGGAACAATAAAAAAATGCCAAAGTGCCTAAGAAACAGCTTTGCGAACCCTTACGTCAGGCTTTCAAAAAAGAGAAAAGGTGGCTTTTACTCCACACAGACAAAACCAGTTTAGGTAGGAAACCAGCTATTAAAAAGATATTCTCATATCATCTTAGACATCTGAATACTGCATTGGATAATATTTCTGAGAACTAATCCTTGCTATGCTGTTTAGCATAGAAAACATTGAGTTCTCAGTAACTGAAACATATCCCACTCCTTTTAACTTTCAATATTTTTTATTTGAATGACAGTGTCAGTTATTTATAGCAGAGTATATACTGTCCTTATAGAGTGTTTCTCATTAAAGTACGCTTAGATGAGTACTGGCACAAAAAAGGGGATACAAATTAAATGAACCCAATTAAAATTTGCAATTTATTCAAAACAATGCACTGTAAAGCTTTCTCAGACTTGTTCCCTAAAAAATAAAAAAAGATATAAATAGCTTTCATTTCTTTATATCTTCATTTTGGATTGGCTATCTGGGGTGTTAGGGCTTTTGTTTTTTCAATAGATTAGTCATCTTTATTATCCTGAATCCAGTACTAAGATCTCATCATGATTGGAAAAAATCACTTTTACGCATAACAGGGTTTTATGCAAGATTCAAAGTATTAATTGCCTCAATGGACTGTAGGTGCTTACTTAAGTGCTCCTATTTCTACTTGTCTGTGAGTGTGCTCAAATTGAAGATATTATACTGTAGTTAGATAACCAAAGGCTGCAACTATATCATTTACCTACAGCAATTTATTCAAGGTTTCATCATCACTCTGCTTTGAAGATAAAAATGAGAGAGTTTACATTTAATGAAGACCATCTGAAATATCCCTTTTGCAGCTGCAGGCTCTGTAGAAACTGTCGTGCAGGAGGCAATATGCTGCATTGTATGGCAGATTTGCTTAAGAATGCATCTGCAGCAACAAGATCATTTCCCATGGTCTTCACTGTATTTCTTCTATTATTCATAGAACACAAAATAAATGAAGCTATAAATTTTACCACATACTAAATGTAGAAAGAAGATAATGGAAATTGTGAATTATGAATGAATTACTGTTATTGTGATTCCTCAAGGATTCTGATGTAGACGATTACATGCATGCAAAGACACTGTAGCTAAACTTCTTTATATTGATCTTGAAAAATGATTCTAAGAATATTATAATTAATATACAGAATTCATAGATTTGTTTTTCATGACAATGCCAAATACAACTAACTGTCAAAGGCAATTACATATCAATGCTACCTAGGGGCAGGCAAGCATACTTGCATTTGGAATTACTGAATTGGGGAGAGGAAGATAATAGCTTGCAAAAATGTGTTTCCCAGCTGCCCACATGTGTTCTTTCACATTTAAATAAGCCACAGGCAAACTTTGTGTAGTGTTCTGTAGTGAGCACGTTCAAATACCAAGTAATAAGATAGAGGCTTTTCTTTTTTCTGTAAAGTGGCAAAAATGAAATAGTTTCTTTAAATAAAATAAGTACTCTTCTACAAATTGCAATATCTAAAAACCCTACAAGTGTTAACTTGTCTTTGCCAGTTTTATCATGATAGCAAGAAATATTATTACTTTTACCCATTAAGAATAATTCTCTTCATGATATGATCAAAGTCAGGAACTGTTCTAGTTTGATAATTATAGAATCATAGAATAGTTAGGGTCGGCAAGGACCTTAAGATCATCTGGTTCCAGCCCCCCTGCCATAAGCAGGGACACCTCACACAGACCACCACATCACCCAAGACTCCATCCATCCTGGCCTTGAACACTGCCAGGGATGGAGCATTCACCACTTCTTTGGGCAATCTGTTTTGTGCCTCACCACCCTCACAGTAAAGAACTTCTTCCTTATATCTAACCTGAACTTCCCCTGTTTAAAGTTTAACCTATCACCCTTTGTCCTGTCACTGCAGTCCTAGATGAAGAGTCCCCCTTCAGCACCCTTGTAGGTCCCCTTCAGATACTGGAAGGCTGCTATTCTTCATGCAGCCTTCACTTACTGTTAATTAGTAAAATTATTCACTAAAATTTCTCTATAAATCTGATGATTTCCATAATCATAAGGAAAACACTTACTAAACCATGGGTAATTCTAAATCCCACAGACTATAAAAAGTAGCAAATGAGCATTAAAATAAATTGGATGCTGAAATTCTCACCCACTGCAAAACCTCTGGAACTCATATCCACCTTTGATCTGCCTGTAGCTACAGACTGATGACTGGCTCTGCTGCTCCTTTAAGTGGACTCATTGACTCAAATACTCATGCAGGAAAAGGATGAACAAGACATTTCTTAATTTATTACCGCATACACCTATGCTCTGTACCAAACATGTCTGCACATTATTTGTGCTTTTTGGGGACAGATTTTAGTTCCCAGGCAGTATAGGCATCTCTTATACTCCTGAGTTCAGTGGACATCATGAGCAGGGCCCCTGCGTCTTTGCCCACTTTTTTCCATACTAAGATCTGCACCAAAAAAGTCTGAAGTAGTACAAAACACTGAAATAGTGAAACTGAGGGATAATAACAGAATTGCACACCCTTTTTCTATTCAATGCCACCTCTTTAAGTCTCAGCTAGGGAATGGGTGTCAACATGAAAAGATGACTAACATATTCTCCCTTTCCTATGGAAAAAATAGGATATTAAATAATGACAGTTCTTAACCTAAGTTCATTTCAAAGAACTGAAAAAACCCTGAACCATAAAACCAGAATAAAAAAGTAACAGTACTCAGTTATTTCTAACTTTAAAATACTATATTGGACAAGGGAAAAAAACTTTAAAATTAACTAGTCAATAGTCTTCCGATGTATTTTTGGCAAAAACATTCTGTATTTCCATACAGAACAGCACCCACCCCTCAAAATTAGTACTTGGAGAATCCAAGCAGATTTTGACCATTTCTGATTTCTAACCTGTATTATTTATTCACTAGAACACCATGTCACTCATGAGTTTATACCCTTGTGAGAATTTTGTTCCACTTCACACCAATACAGATGGACTTACATTCACACCTATTTTGCAGAATTATCTTAGTACATATGCTCATTATCTTTGTACATTAAAAAAAACCAAATCAAAATGAAGCAACAACAACAAAAAAACCCAAACAAAAAAAAGCACCAAAAAAACCCCAAACGAACCTATATTAACACATTTATAATAATACAAGTTACTATAAAAGCCCACAAAAAATTACAACAAGCAGAATTTCAGGATGATTTACTGCAGGATTCCTGATTCCTGTTGTGGCATGAAATACTTCAAAGAAAAAGTAGTGTGTATTTGTTAGTATAGCACCATTAAACTGGAAAATAAAAGTGATTAAATAGATTTAAGAGCTTTACATATAACATAGAGCCAGAAGTTGCTATTCTACTGCAAGATCTCGCTCAAATATATCATAAAATTCACCCAGCCAGCTGCTATATTAGGAGGCCACAGGCTTTCACTGTAATAGATTTTGTGTAGAAAAACAAATACCACCAAAGTTTAGGATTCATCAGCTATAAACCAGATACAGAATTTGGAAAGTGTGTTAGCTATAAACCAAAATTCATTTTAAAAAAATCCACATAGCTAATGTTCATGACATACTTTAAAGTACTATGCAAAGACTACATATCCGCCACAATCACAATTCATATATTCTTATCATTTCACAGGTGGCAAGACTAAGAGGTGAGTGAAGCTAGCTATTCAAGACAACAAAAAAATGCTATCCTAAGTGACTAAGAAATCACAAGTTTCTGGGCTCCTAATATCATCATCACTGTGAAATAGACTTTGTTGATTTTGGGGAGGAGGTTTATGATAGTGCTATGAGGATTCATTCTGCATACTTTTGTATAAATAAGAATATCTTAAATACATTAAGACACAAATCATCATGAAATACATTATAATATAAACAAACAACACATAGAATCTTAGAATAGTTAGGGTTGGAAAGGACTTTAAGATCATCTAGTTGCTCATAAGGGTTAAATATAAGTCTAATTTATTAATAATTTATCTTCTGAAGTGTAGGCATCTTAGACAATAAATTATAAAATATGTAATCTAAGTTTATAGATGTAAATATACAACTAGACTTTGACCAGGTGACTTTAATAATAGATTGTAATAATTGGAGAGCTGTGGACTTGTGACTCAGAGCTTGTGGACTTACTTGGAGAGTGAGTGAACTTGCAATAATTGGACACCTAGTGGTTTTTTTAAATATAGAAATTTTTTGCATTTACTATATTAATTTTTGTATTGTTTCTATTACTTCATGTTTGAAAGTTACATTTTTATTTATAGAAAAAGTGAGTTTCACTGTTCTTTTGCATCACAGTTTTGGAAATCCCAGGTGGTGTTAAGTCTAACTATTTTAAGTCAAATAAGCCAATAAGAAGGGTTGCACCACCAGCCTCAAGTTCAGTTCCACAAAGCTGTCTTCACACGAGCTTCACCCTGTACTGAAAGCTGTGTCCTTTCCTAATAAATGTGGTAATTTTCATAGCTCTTCTGTACAAGATAGCAACAACCTGAATAGTTTGGAAAACTAGTAAATACAGAAAATTAAATGATAGCTTCCAATCATCTTTAACAGTATTTAATCAGAGGGGAACTTCTTAGTTCTAAGAGAAGCAGCAAGTCTTCATTATTTCTTCCCCATGGCATTTATTACAGTTATAGAGGAAATTACTACAATAGAACATAGATTTCATATCACTGTATACACGTTCTTTGATCTGGTATAGACGTACATACACTAGCACTCACAAGGAACATTTAAACAAAATGTTTGCTTACAATAGCTCCTCTGATGTTAAACTGGGACAAACAGGCAATTAAATTTCAGAAACATCTGATGTAACTAAAAACATTTCAAAGTAATTTTGTATGTGGTTAAGTGATTCTCACCATACGAGCTTTAAATCCATTGTGCAGAACAGATAGACTAATTTTCTCAAGGAAATAGTGTGTTTCTCGTGTCTTTATCAAACAGGGAGTTTGTTAATTCATCCTTCTAGAACGGTCCGTCCTGATGGCACAGTTGCTTTTTGTGTCCATTCCCATCACTAGATATGACAGGATTTAAAGAAATGCTTAACCATATTTGAAAAAAGAAGGTGACGTTTTTATGAAGCCAGCACTACACTAATGCCTTTCAAAACCTCAGAATCCTAGGACCAAAGAGTGAACTTAGTTTTGATTCTGAAGTGACAGCTCACAACCAGGTAGACAAAATCCTAAAATCGAAACACTGTTCAGCAAAACTCTTTATTTTTCCCCATTTTTGTTACTCATGCTGTTCTGTGCAACTGCTCAATAGCAAGCTTCAACAAATAAACCAGCTTTCAATTAAAGACTCACAGGAGGGTAGAAGTGTCCACAGATTTAAAATAAAAACCCAACCCATAAGCAAATACCCAGCTTGATATTTGGCAAGGAATGCAGAAACTTTGAAAGCTAATCTCTTAAAACAGAAGGTTAAATTAAATTCTTCAAGTGTGCCAATTAACATCCACTCAGTCAGATAACACTTATTTGATTTTTTTAAGAAACTTCATCAGCAACAGATGTAAATATGAAGACACTTGCTACCACTCTTTCAGAAATTTTCCATACAAGCTTCAATTTATGAAGACAGAAAAAAGTTCTAAAGAATTAAGCCAGGCATATTTATTTGAACCTAAATTACTCTTGCCAAAAATTCTCTGATAACATCAAGATTGATTATGTTTAAACAGCAATTGTGTTTAAAGTAGATAAAAGGAATGCCAAAAAATTAAATTCAAAGAGTAAGCTACACATCTCTTGTCACTGAAGTTGTCACAAGCACATTACACAGCAGGTAAAATTCTAGACATCCATTAACATTAGCTATTGGCTTTTGTATCTACAAGAGTGCAGCTTCCAAAGGAGTCAGAAGTTACCGCTTGATTGTTCCATACTTCAGAACGTTAAACTACCTCTCCTGAGGAAACTTACCACAAAGATAATGCTTTCCAGAAATCTGTATTAGGCATTACCTTTTCCAGTGGCTTATGAAGAAGACAAATAACAAAAACTCAATGATATGTCAAAAATCGTATGACACAATTACCACACCAAGAGTATAGCATGAGAGTCATACCTACCTTCTGATTAAACACTACTTTCCATCTGTTTAGTTTGTAAGAACGAAATTAAAGATAGCATATGCCTCCAGTCCTGCTTCAAAACTAGGCCTCTGTTCCAGCAATAGTCTGTATTTTATGAATGTTACTATGAATTTGTGATTAGGTATTTGTAAATAATGATTAAACACCTTTTTTTTTGCTGAGACAGGTGCCCATTTGCACCAAAATATCTCTCAAACATGCAATACTAACATAGAGCTGCTGTCACCAGAACAGCATTTTATAGTTCTCAAAATTAAGTTACACAATGTACTGTGGTAAAGACGCTGTTCTCACGCTGCAATTTTCAGTGTGTTCCTTCATTTTACATTTTTCTCCATTTGTCCATAGAAATACATTTTATAAAACATATTGGCAGTCTTCTAAAATGCCATTTTTGGCACCACTTAAGCACTTATAACTTGCCATTCATTCTTCCAGCTACATTATTCTGCTGGGCTACAAAACACGAAGTACCTCAGCAAAGCAAGCATTTTTATAATTTACAAGGTTTTATTATTTTTCAGACAAAATACAATATTTTTCCTGGCCTGTTTATTAACCATGAAGTAAAATTAATCTACTAATGATTTAGATGTCAAAATTCCTTTTTATTCATCAGCATGATGAAGCCTTAGGCCTTAATACTGAAAAAAATATAGCCACCTCCTTAACTTTAAACATGAAAGTAACCTCAGTTTTCTCTAAAGACTTACAGACCTGAGAACTAATTATGCTCTTTTGTCCCCTCATTCATAATGAAAAGCAACAGCTATTACTCCATGAACTAGTACAGCTAAAATAAACAGACAAGTTTTGTAGCAACAGCCCTTCCCTAGGCCCCAGCAAAAGCTCTGTATTGCATAGAGCAGTTTTGCTTTTGCTGCCCATTCCAAATAGCCTAATTAATAATATTCTTTCTCTTTTCAAGCCTTTCCCCATTTTTATGTATACGCTATTACAGCTGAAGCAAGAAAAACATTACTTTTCCGCAGCATAATCAACCAGATTAATTCCATGGACTCCAAAGATGCTTACTAGCAGAGTGACAAGCAGACTGCCCCCTCCCCGCCCCCAGAATACCAGCTTTCCTAAACTGCAAGCAGATAATAATTATTTGAAAATTATTATTACACATATAAAGCTCTGAAACCAACATTAAATGGTCTGCAAAGTGAATAATATAGTTTTTCAAGCAGTTCCAAGTCTACTGACAGCTGGAACAAGACACCAACTCACTGCTGCAAGGTTCACTGTGCATATTAAACATTCCTCTTCTGTTCAATCATACAATATTATACAGAACCATCAGAAAATACAGCCAATGATCTCTGTGAAACAGAACCTGAACAGACAAATGAACAAAAAAAAAGTGGAAGCTTTCTGGTTAGGACCTGCACACTAGATTAGAGATGGCATGAGGCTTCTATTGGAATTACAGAAGTTAGTTCACATAATTGAGTATGATACTCTAACTTTCAAATATCAATGACACATCCAAAGACAATTCCAAATGCACTGGTAAGAACACCAGCTTGGCTTTTAGGAAAACAATTTACTTATGAAAAACATGAGATCACAAATCTTAGTCTCTTCATCTAATTCTTTCTTCTACATGCCTTTTTCTATGTGTCATGCAAGCAGGAGGTTCTATAAGCAAACACATTTCAAAAAATTATTCAAGGTTGCTGAGTTCCAACACACCAAACTAGCACATCTTTTAACAATTGTCTACTTAAAAGCACTGAAATGAATAGGTTAGGAACATCGTCAATCATTAGCTGTCAACATAAGTGTTACACTAATCTATGTAAATGTACATATCACAAAAACAGCTTCGCAAAGGAATAAATCAGAATCTTAAAAACCTTTCTTTTCTTGCAAATAAAACACTACTGTTTACATATATAGCAAATCAAAATATGCAGAACAAGCACCAAACACTGATAATGGTCACCAGCCAACATGGACTTTGTTTTAATAATTTTAAATGGGCAGGGTGTATATGAGGAAGAAGCAGTTACTGAAACCTGCTGGCAGTTAGGTACATCATCTCTTTTGTACCAGCAACCAACAGCCACTCAGTAAGTCAGGAGTCCCTAACCCCTTTCTTCTGGGCGTAAATATAAGATGACCGTATAATTTAAATATCTTGAATTGCAATACATTTTCATCAAACACAAACTGAGTTTTCAAAGACGCAACCTAGAAGGTATGGATGAAAAGTGGTGAGAGAATTCAAGATAAAAATATAATCACAAAAACAAAAGGAAATGACAAGTAGAAAACTTTGGCATAGCAAACAGCAAGTATTTTTAACGGCATGTAATGGATGCCAGTTCTAAAATGTTTGCTATTTTCTTCACAATTATTTTATAACTTACCAAAAGAACACTGAAAGATCCATTCTCTAAGCTCCATGGTTTTTTTTTTTTGCTATCCTGGTGATTCGATCAATTCAACTGCTTAAATCAATGTGACATGAATTTACTTTGCCTTGAACACCTTTGTTTAATTTCAGTGGTACTACCTTAACTTTGGTTGCGTATTTTTTAGAATTTGTAATGGTAAACATAAATTAAAATCAGATACTGTGTATTTTTTCTCTCCAACAAACAGTTCAAGTCTAGTTACTTGAGGATACAGATGGATATTAAAATTCAGGTCCAAACCCTGACCTGCTCACCTGCATTAACTTTTGTTTTCACATTTCATAATAGAATCCCTTCTGAATTTAGGTACAGATAAGCTAATATTTACACTTACACTGAAGGAACTTCTATCCATACAGTTCTAGTCAACAACTAGGTGCTACATGATAGCAGTAGTATACACTCTTCAACTGAATATATATATAGACAGGAAGCTTTGTTCTGTCAAAGACTGCTTAGTTTTTAGAACTTGTGATCTCTAAAGCTTATTCATGTTCTATCCTTTGCTGTTTCTAAAAGTGAAAGCTGAGAAGGACAGGAAATATGCAAGAAAAAAGATATCACCTGGAAAATTACATATAAAAACTATTTTTAAAAAATCACTAGAGTAATGTAACACAGCAGTTGATTAAAATTTAGATGTGCCTATATTCTCTGCATAGCAACAAAGTCTTTCTTTGGGAAAGATCCATCTTTGTGTATCAGAGGTGGACATCTCTGAAAAGAAATGCTGGACCTCTCTTTCTTCTGTATACGACTTGAACAAACCTTGTTCTTCTGACTTTAGCAAAGGCAGCTTAACAGTGAGAAGCCCATCAGAGCCACTACCCCACATGATATAGGTCTAATAATGATTTAATATCATTTAGGTCACATCCTGCACAATTAGCCTTGAAACACCAGACCTTGCACATTGTTCTTTAGCAAGACACCAGATCTTTCCCTAGCCATAACTCACATACCCATCTCTTGCTTAATGATCACCGCCTCTGGATTGTCACTCCGTATTTGACAAGAATCTTTTCTGACCTTGAGTCTTACTGGCTTTCCTGGAAATTGCCCCAGTCTGTTCTCAAAAGTAAAACAGGATACAGAATACATTTGCAATGTGGAAATGCTAGACAACACATACAGAGGAAAACTTAGGTACCTTTTCTGTTTTGAATATATGTAAAATAGCAGTATCTCTGAAGACACTCTAGCTTGGCAGTAATTGCAGAATGACTGAGTGACTGCTAGAGCTTCAAGAACACCCTGACAGCCTGTTGAAAACTTACAACTGTTGCTTTGGAAATAAACAGTTTCTTTTACAACGTTTACAACGTTCCCTATTCTATTGCATACTCTACAAAGTAGCTGCAAGCCTATGCTATCACACCATCCAATGTATTCTTTGTGAAAAAGGTTTTTCTCTTTCTGCTGGTTTTGAACCAAGTCTCATCAAAGGTATCAGAACAGCTGGCTCAAAACACTTTTTTTGCTATAGTACTCACTGCTGACAAATTGCTTAACTGGGAAGATCAGAAAAACACTTCATCTCCATTTCCCAGTCTTCCTATCCTTGAGAAGGGTTGCCAGACTAAGAAAGAACCATGGGAAGCCCCCTGTTAAAATGCCAGAAGTGATAATGCACAATAATTTTCACCACTGTCTTGTGAGTATCTTCACGCTGAGATGGGAATTATAGTTTCCATATTGATGAAAATAGCATAAAGATACTTCCACGTAGTTTCACATAAGCAGTACACAAGAACAGGACTGCAGGGCCCTCAAACTCTCACCTGAAGTTACTCTACAAAAAGGGACGTTTATAACCCCCTACTGCTATACGAAGGAGAAGAAAATAATCTGTTCTCCATGCCATTGTGAACAGGACTAAATAACAATGAGAAAGCATCAACTTCAACACAAACAAAACCCCTTCTATAAGCAGAGACTGGAAGAGATTGCCTGGGGAGACTGCAGAGACTCCATGTTTTCAAGTCTTGAACAGTAGCTTAGACATAAGTCACTCCTAAATTTAGAGCTTTAACCTCTGGATTACGGTGAGAATTAAACTGTCTAGTATATTAAGCGTGGCAAAAGTATTGTAGCTGTCATGATCTGATCAGTATATTGAATATTCAACAAATAAACACACTGCATAAGAGAAAACTAAATTAAGTCGCTAATCTTTAAGTTAACATAGCGAAACGGTAGAAAGAGATATACATATAGATAGATATTTACCTATGCTTCTGACTTTAAGTTAACATAGCGAATCTTTAAGTTAACATAGCGAAACGGTAGAAAGAGATATACATATAGATAGATATTTACCTATGCTTCTGACTACCTGTTTTCAACTTCATGCTCCATATCTGATCACAGCAGCTGTTTAGACACACACACAGAGCAGAAGAGGAATTTGGGAGAGCAGAAAGTAAATTCTTGGTAAAGTTTGGCTTCTATTCCTACTCTTTTAAGCAATGAGGGAGTTTCTTCTGGGTTAGAAACATGTAAGACAGAAGTTCATTCAAAAGACTTATTTTGCAACTATTCTTATCACTTTCTGAACTTCATCCAATTCACCATCATCATTTGGACGTTTTAACATCAGAACTGGAAACCAGCATCCCTTCTGTGGTTGCAACATAATCTACAGCAGTAACATTATCTAGGTTCTTGTTTTCACTGCCTTTGCTTGCACATTCAAGAACCTCATTCATCTCCTTAATGTGCTGTTTTACTGATGGTTTAAGACCATCTAACAGCCAACTGCTGCCCCTCCCCACATTCTCTTCCTTTTTATTCACACCACAACAGCATTTGCTACATCAGTAATGTTATCTGACAGACAATTTTTTTCCTGGGAAACTGGAAAAGGCACAGCCAGAGAATGACAGAACATCTCAGGCACAAGTGCAACCATCACATGGTTTATGTTAGTGCTGCCAGTGCACCCTTCATAGCAGGATACTGGCTTATTCCATTGCCAATATCACCAATCTGTTGCAACACTTAAATATGAAAAAATAGAAGTATTACTTGAACTTGCTTATTTTAACAGATACACTAAATAGTTTAAAATATTTTCATCTGATTACTTTGAGAGAAAAACATGATTTTACTTGGGTCTGCATTTGCATTAAAGTAAAATTCTACCACCATGCTGCTTTTACCTAAACCTTCTGAGCATGGCACCACAGTAACTGATAAAGCTCTCTGAGCTAGTAAACAATATAAAGTGTCAGTCACAGGAAGCAAGGAAGATGAGTACCCAGGACTGCTCAAACAGACTTCGAAGCCTTCCTAACATGTGGAATGTGTCATCACTCCATTTGGCCATCCAGTTGTGCTCTGGGTTCATTTAATTTGAAAATGATCCCAGCGACAACTTCCAGCATTATGTGCTTGGTCCTGAGCAAGAAGTAAGGGACTGGAGTTCATCAAGAAAGTTCCCTGAAAGATGTAAGCTTTTCATTCACCTTTCTATTGTCCACAAAAGCAACACCCAAAGACAGAGAACAAACCTAGTCTTCCAGTTTTAAACCTGTATGCCTCTCTCTTTCTGTGGCCTCCATTAAAGTTCTTCTTGTGTTACGCCAAGACCTTACCTGGAATTTCTACAGATTTTTAGACTTGACACATTTCTTTTTAAAATGCCTTTTTAATTCCACTTCAGTTCATTATGAAATTACTCAGACATATACATATACATATACATATACATACACACACATGCACAACTAGCTGAATATGACTATTACTTAATAGCCTAGCATTTAAGTTTCTAAAATAATCACTGTTACATTCTAATAAGAACAACACAGGCAAGAGTAGTAAAGTCAGTAACGTGTAAGCATCAGCAGCTTAAGATTATCCATTGTAAATATAAAACCACACGGAACTGCAGTTCTGCAAGACAGTTAACAAAACATGAAGATCAGGAAAAAGCATTATTTTATTCACCATAACTTCATGCACTATCAAAAATCCGACGTTGGGTACATTTTCAAGTACAGTGCTGCTTCTTTGTCCTTTCCATTTTGGAATTTAGGAAGTTGAAAAGGATTGGCAAAAAAAAAAAAAAAAAAGGGACACATAAAAATTATAAAACCACCCTCATTATAAGAACCAGTCCTTCATGGCAGAGTTTCCAGACACAGGATAGCATCTTGAGTCCTTGCTATTGAAATTATATTTCATCATCAATTTAAAATGGAGAGGGAATTTTGATCCACCATCACTGCAGACACCAACAGTTCAAATAAACTATTACAGTTCACTACTGCATTGAATCCTTTTGGGAAAACTGGCATCATTCTTAGTGTATAAAGCACAAGTATTGTAAGATTATTTCTGGAGTTGTTGTTACACAATATTCAAAATGGCCTTCTTCCTCAGCTATGATCTAGATGCAGCACTCATTCTGCATTTAAGCAGGGTTTCAGGTGAATTAAAAAGGACAGATATGGCAGCCCTAAAGTAATATATGAAAGTCTAATTGTATTAGTCATTTTTCCTGTCATTTTGTATTAGTGTCATATTAGTCTAATGCAATACTAACATGATACCGAAATGTTAGCATATCACAGATTACTCAGCGTGTCAAGCTTGAGTCTGATCATATTACTTTGCTGTGTGTATTCCAGTGCTGAAACCCTTCCCTCCCATCCCCTGAAACTGTGCAGGATTAACAGAACACAAGGCACAAACTACAAGTGTAAGACTCACATAACAGGTATTAACATCTCTTGTGCCAAACAGAAGTGTTACAAACTGTAACAGAACAGACAATATTGATTCAGTCCAGGAGTCTGTTAAAACAAGTAAGGTACTCCTTTTCGCTTTAAGATGATTTTGAGTCTTTCCTTACAAACTGAAGAACTACCATTGAAATAGTAGCATTTGGAAATGTTTCTATGGCAGAAAAAATCCAGCTAGAAAACAAAAAATAAAAGCATTGGATATCCCTTTTGATTCTTCTTTACATTTAACCAGGAACTATTAAATTAAGCAATAAAAACATCTGTGTGGTTTTCCCCAAATATATTTTATTCCAGCGGCCTAGCATCGAGCAGGAAGTCACCCACGTAACTGATGACTATGAGGTGAGGCTGGGTTTTCCTGGCCAGGTCCTAGAAAACCCAGCAGGAATGCAAAGACTACTTTCTGGCCTGGGCAGTAATCATACTTCAGTAATAACATGTAAACAAAAACAGAGAATAAAAACCCTATCCAGTCAGTATTATTGTCCTCTTTGGTGATCATTTTTAAAAAGACTTGTCCAAGCAATATTTGAATGTTTCCCATCTATGCACAGATAGGACCATGGGTGAATACAGCAGATATTAGAAAGTGTGACATTTCCTCTTCAGGTGAAGGACCTGTGTTTATTTCAGGGGTCCTCATGCCTCTTACATTTAAGTAACTGAACTATTTTAAATAAATACTTAAATAGCTTTAAGGAAAATATTTAAATACTGTGTTTGTTGGAAACAAACACAGAACCCAAAAAACAGACCAAACAAAGCCACGTCCTAAAGGACATAGTAAATTCAGCTTGATAGACATCTACAAAGTAATAAGAAACTTTCAGAATTTAAACTGTTCCCACATGAAAACTGATGCTGTTAAGGAAGAGAAACAGTTTGACCATAGTGAAAACCAAATATTTAGGTAAGCGCATTAACTACTTTGATTTATTCTAAAACTATAGTTAAGTAAGGAAGCATACAGAAAAAACAGCTTTTCATGGTCTTCGACTACTACACTGATTACCCTGTACTGCTTTTGTAATAATTACTATGCATAACATTACAGTGAAGTGACATAGCTTCTCTGCCTCTATGTTTTTACATAATTTTCCTCTCTATGTCCGCAGTAACTACTATTAGGATCACAAAGAGCACTGTAGAACCCTGTCTACCAGGTGACCATGGAGTAAGAATCATTTTATGAGGTTTACAAGTACACACACAGACACTTACGTGCATTCTCACAAGAATCACAACAGCAAGCAGGATTTTTGTTGGGTTTTTTTTACGTGGAAAATAGACAGAAAAAACAGTAATTAATAACAAGAACAAAAAACAAAGCCTTAACCACACCGCTGTGCAGTTTCAGTAGAGTATTTAACTACATGTTGCAGTTGAATTGTTTCGTATTTTAAAGTTTCAGTATGCACACCACATTCACCTCCGCTCAACTATAGCAAAATGATACAAGAGTTCTCTTCACAGTTTATACCAGAGAGATATAGGCATGAGCCAGTTACTGCTTTAATACTATCCTTTGTACTTCTTTACATGTACAAAAATGCAGCTATCTGTATCTGTATATAGGCAGGAATTAACTCTCAGACTGTTCCTTAGCTACCCCAAATACAAGTGGGCTTTTGTACAAAAAGACATAGTTCACAAATACTGAGTAAAAGACATAACAAAACTGCACTATTTAGTCTTAAGAGGGTTTTAGACTCTCTAAGTATACTGTAAGAACTGGTAAATTTTCAGCCTAGTTTTACAGGTTTAAGTCAAGACTCAAAATAGCAGCTTTTATATAATCAAACACTATAGGAAGCTCGACTACGTTTCAGTACATTGAAATTGCACTAAAGAACTGTAAGCACATGATTTGATGAACAGAGTTTAACTATTTATCCAAATTCAACGAAACATTTTTAGAATCCTAGTGAAGCCAATCAACACACATTGGATCAAACTGCCATCTGCTGGAGATGCATGGCATTTAAGGGATTTGGGGTTAAACACATTTCTGCGTCTAAAAATATTTTAACAAGAATTATGAGAAATCTTGCCATTTTCATGACATGTTTGAAGTTTGGTGGGGAATAACCAGTTGCCCTGGTTCCAACAGAAATGTTGAAGAATGCTGTCAGCATTAGCAGTTTTAGGATGAGGCCATGCCACAGACATCCTGCGACCTGAACAACCTAATCCAGCCTGCTGGCATCATTGCTCACACTCAGCTTGCTGGGCACAGGTTGGGTAGCTTCATAGGCACAGCCCTTGAAGAGGACATGTAACAGATTCCACATAGCCTCAAGCAACCATGTCCTATAACTACAGAATTTACTAGAGATGCAACTGCTTGTTCAGAAATAATAGAAAAAGAGAGAAGAAAAGAGTGACAACAAAAGCAAAAATACTAATAAAGGAGTAGTAACATATTAAACGACCTCCATATAAGGCATATATAGCAGAGGAGCAAATTTCCAAAACCCCATTTTTCAGGATATTAAGGAACAACCCAACGTTATAGCCATCAAGAGGCAAGGCAACTTCAATAATGTACTGGACAAGCTTAATAACTGTGGTGCAATCAAATGCAGAGCACTCCCAGAAAATTATCACAGTAAGAACAAACAGTGGTATGCTAAACTTTTAAAAGTGTGATTTCAATTTAGTTAGGCCCTCAAGGCAGAGGCAAAACTAAGATCATGAGGCTTCCAAAACCCAGTAAACATTGTACAGAAAAATCATTTACTGAATTCATCTTCCAACACTCCCCGCTTTAAGGAGAGAGCAAAATAAAATTTTGAAATGCAAGCAGAGCATCATCAATTGGGAACTGGGCTGATCTGAGAGGCTGTTAAAGGAGAGGTGTCTTGCAACTTCTTCAAGGCATCTTTGCGGTAGGCACTCAGGCCTTTCTGTTGTACAAGCCCAGTATGTCACCAGCTGTTTCTTTTCTTAAATCCTTGATCACATTTTCAATATCCTAAGTCACCCTTCTTCACACTTACTTCTAGGACATTCAGAGACAGAATTCCAGGTACCACAGTTTTTACTAAAGGAAAACACTGCCTGTAGAGCACAGGAGGATAATGGTAATTTGCTGTATGAACAGGAAAAGCTGCTTGGGGTTCAGTTTAGAAGCTCTGGTAGGAAGACACAAGAACAGCTCACAGAGTTCAGCCTCCCACTCAAAGCAGGACTACTCAACCAGGTTAGCTGTGGCTTCTCCTAGCTCATAAATCTGAAGTTAAAAAGGTTCATAGGCACCTACGTGTGCAAAAAGGCTTCATGGAAAAGAAATACAGGTAGCCATGGTATTTGATGGGATCTTTCAAAGGCAGGGGCTCTTATCTTTAAAAGGCAGTGCATCTGCCAAGATGAAATACTTGTGATGGGACAATGCTGAAAAACAGTTGTCTGAAAATTTCCTTAAAGTAGATTCTTACAAAACCATTCTTTCAATCTACTGTATGGTTCCTTCGGGGGTTTTGCATGGATTAGGAAAAAAGATGCAAACTATCTAACAAGAACACTTACAGAAAGAGAATATTACTTGCATACACACAGACTGGGATGGCACGGGTGGAACCTCAGGCTTTAGAGGTTTCACTTCAGACTGATTTTTCATATCAAAAAGTTGTTTTGAAGAGGAAAGAAATGAACTTGAATTCAGTTGAGCATCACCACTTGCCTTTGGAGCATTGGCAGGATGCAGGTATGCTAGAGGAATCCTGAAGAAAATCTGGGCTCCAGCAGATATCCTGTGCTCTCACAACAGAAGGATGTTGTTCTTCCATACCTAGAATATTAAGTTATGCTACTTTAACTACATTTGGACCATATTAGATATAAGCCTAAATGAAGCTAGGGTTCACTGTTATTTAAACAAAAATGAACAAGTTGTATGTTTACCTTTCCCGCTGTTGTGGTTTAAGCCCAGCCGTAACACAGAAAACCACGCAGTCCCTCTCTCACTCCCTCCCCCTTTTTTAATACCCCCGCTTCCAGGGGGATTGGGAGGAGAATTGAAAGAATGTAACTCTTACAGGTTGAGATAAGAACAGTCCAGTAACTAAGGTATAACACAAACCACTGCTGCTATCACCAATAATAATAATGATAAGGGAGATAACAAGAGAAGAGAATACAACTGCTCACCACCCACCAGCCAATACCCAGCCCGACTGAGCAGCGACCTAGCATTTCTCGGTAACTCCCAGTTTACATCCTGGGCATGACCTGCTGTGGTATTGAATACCTCTTTGGTCAATGTGGGTCAGGTGTCCTGTCTCTGCTTCCTCCCTGCTTCCCCTCCTCCCTGGAAGAGCATGACATTCAGAAAGGCCTTGATCAGACTAAACATTCTAAGCAGCAGCTAACAACATCGGTGTTATCAGCGCTGTTCCCAGGCTGAAAGTCAAAAACACAGCACTGCACCAGCTACTAAGAAGGAGAAAAATGACTGCTACTGCTGAACACAGGACACCTGCACAGGAGGAAAAAAAAAATACACAAAGTATATATAAGTTTATCACACTTACATACCAATGAACTTTACAAGTATTTGGACCTACGGAAGTATACTACATTAAAAATGTTATCTCCCTAGTCTGAGTTAAGAATGATGTTCCTATTACTACAACATAGAAAACAAGTGTAAATTGAGCCAAAGCAATTTAGCAAAACTCAGAACACAAGATTAGGCTCCACTATACTCTAATCCTATTCAGAACGAAGTCAGCTATGCATAATTGCTGGTTTTCAATGAGAATGAAATTGCCTGTACATGTTGTGTAAATCACCATGAAATGTTTTGGGATCCAGGTGGGTGCAAAGCATTAAAGACATTGTTATTTCACACTTAATTCAGCAATATTTGCATTTTGAATCCAGATATTCTACAAATTCAAAGGAAATAGTGAACCACGTTCAGAGAGATTCTCCCAAATTTTCTATCTCCCCTCACAACTGCTATCAGTAGGTATGGTTTAGTGTCGTGTTGGACTGCTAGTCCTACATGACATTTTTATTCTGTCTGTAACTGCAGAATCTGGCATTTTGTAAGAATTACAAGATTATCATTTTACAACAGATGCCTGCAAAACCTGCAGTCATTTCAGTCAATAAGGAGTCATAAAGTTGTTTGGGAACTGCGGCAGGAGAAAACTGCACAAATGGCAAGTAAAAATGCTAACTCAAGAAAATCAGCACAGAAGTCAGCCATATATACCTGCACTGTATTTCAAAAGCCTGATATAAAGCAGTGATCTAGCTTTGTAGAAATGAGGTTTACAAAGTACCTGGGTCAAAATTAGCTATTTCTTAGAAAGAACTGTTTGTGCTGTCAGGGAAAGTGATGCTGGAGTCAGTCAAAAGCACCCACCGCTAGTCTGTTAGAAAAAGATGATGATATGATACCTGGATTACAGTATCAAGTGGAGGATTAGGATTCATTTATTGACCACAATTTCTCACTCTCAAGACTTAAAATTCACCCAGGTGAGGTGCATGATAGATACCCTATTTGATTCTGAATGCCTAAGCAAAACACTGACCAGGACTAGAAGGTTTCCTGTAGGTGTACAGGTAGCAAATACCAAATCCTATCAAAACCTCAACTGCAGGTACACTTCATAAGCAGAAAGTGAGCTTTTCCAATGACCGGGGATACCTTCCTCTGGAGTTTTAGATTTCTCTCAGTACAGAAACTGCCACAGAACATATCTACTTTAACTATTTTCTTTGATTCTCTCAAAACATTTAGACTCCTTGGCAGGAGTATATGATAGAAAAGTCTACATTGGTATTACTTCTGTCATGGTATAAGCTTAGTCGTAAATTAGAAAAGCATGTAGCCTGCTTGTTTTCCCCCCACAACCTGTCCTTCCCCCCCCGCCCCAATCCCAGAGGGATGGGGAGGAGAATCGAAAGAATGCAACTCCCACGGGTTGAGATAAAAACAGTCCAGTAACTAAAGTATAAC
>WYDI02034661.1:0-30763 GCA_009867235.2 Psittacus erithacus
GAGATATTTACACCATTTTATCCTTGCCTGCCTGAAGTGCAACTCTAAAGTACTGTAACTGTTTTGGTGTGAAAAATCACTGGATTTCAGTGGTGTCCTGGGTTCAGCAGTAGCAGTCATTTTTCTCCTTCTTAGTAGCTGGGGCAGGGCTGTGTTTTTGACTTGCAGCCTGGGAACAGCGCTGATAACACCAATGTTTCTAGCAGCTGCTTAGTAATGTTTACTCTGACCAAGGACTTTCTGAGCCTCATGCTCTGCCAGGGAGGAGGAGAAGCTGGGAGAAAGCAGAGACAGGACACTGACCCAAACTAGCCAAAGATGTATTTCATACCACAGCACGTCATGCCCACTATATAAACTGGGGCAGTCACCTGGAAGGGTTAGATCACTGCTCAGCTGGGCTGGATATTGGTTGGTGGGTGGTGAGCTGTTGTATTCTCTTCCCTTGTTATTATTATTGGCAGCAGCAGTAGTGGTTTGTGTTATAACTTAGTTACTGGGCGGTTCTTATCTCAGCCTGAAGGAGCTACATTCTTTCGATTCTCCCCCTCAATCCATGGGGTGGGGGGGGAAGGAAAGGGAGAGGGGGGAGTGAGTGAGGGCTGCATGTCTGATTTGCCAGCTAGGTTTAAACCACAACAAGTGGTCATCACCATGTGTAATCGATTTCCCAGCATTAAGAGCCCATGATTGTTTAGATGAGAGTTTCTCCTTTAGAATAAGGATGAATTTCAATTTCTTCTCCAGGACCACTCCTCCAATGTAGGGACAGTGGTTTCTATAGTGTCCTCACCATAAGCTGTGACACTTCTGCTACAGTTGTGTATGGTAGGAGAGGATTCAAACTCTGCCCAGTAAAGAACTTTGCTGACAGTTTTCTAACAACCACAGTATCAGATCAAGAGCTCACGGAACTGCAACTCCATAGAACTTTGACATTACTACATGTTACCCTATATCCATGTTTTCAACATCAGCCAAATAAGCAAGACATCCACTGAACACAGCTCACAGAGATCGATTTCAGTTGTTTATTGAATTTACCTTAACCGTAACTTGGAAGCAAGCTCAACAGCAGTGGAACTGTTAGCAGCTTGCCTTCTCCCATGTACCACTCTGACACTACTGCAGACACAGAAAGAAGGTACCAGTTCTCTCTCTGACATCTTATGACAAATATTAACAATCTGATTGGACAGAAAGCTAAATAAATCAGAGGGGGTCATTAATACAGTATAGTTATGTTTCCAGGAAGTGGCCTATAAAACCTGCTGATAATCACATTGACACCTTATGTCTTCCTCCTAAACATTTCTACTAATGTGACACTAAGAATATGGAAGAGCTCTCTGAAGTAGGTCTGCACTACCTTAGCTGTGCCTTCATTACAGGCAAAAGAGCTCCTCTTCTTCTTGGAGCTGAGGAGAGGCAATCGAAGAGAAATCTCTGTTTCTCTTGGGACAGTAATTACCTTTGGAGAAGTAGTTTCACCTCACACATCCACTTTAACCACACACAAAACACTGAATTAGAAACACACCAAAGATGTAGTTATGAAGCTATGAAACAGGCCCCGAGAACACATCCTCTCATAGAACACTCACCAGCCTAACTCTCCTACAATCTTTTTGTTAATAATTGCTGACTTTGTCACGGTTAAACTTCCTCTTCAATCAGCTCTTTATATGAAGCCCTCACTTCAATATGTTCAGTGCAGCTGTTAGCTCTTACCCACTCACATTTGCCCCAGGTTGCTCATTCCTTGAATTCATCATTATTTCTTGACATCATCACTACTCATGCAATAAAACAAAAGACACTAATCACGCAAGACAGACTTGCTTCATCTAAACATCTTGAAACCTTTAAGTGACTGTGAATACTTAAAAGTCCCTTGATTTACTGATGTTTTTAAAGAAATGAGAATTCAACCTACCCATCTCAGGATCAGCATCCTTCAAGGAGGCGTTTCTCCTTCCCCTCCCCCCCCTCCCCCCCACTTATTTTCTTTCCAGGCTTTGCTACAGGGAGAAACACTATGCCCCTGCTATCCTAACACATCTCCATCTAGTCTGCTCAAAAATTTATTCCTGAAAAATGAAAAAATAAATTTAACTGCACAGTCACCATTCCGTTCACTTAGCTTTAGTACTTTTAATGCAACATTAATATGGCAAGACAAGTAGAAAAACTCCTTCAAGTTAACCCTAAGTATACTTTAATAACTGATAAAATTGCATTAGAAGACAGACATACATTACCAGCCACATTTGTGGAGTAATTAGCAGCCAATTCCCTACAATCTTTCAGCACATATAAGAAAGCATTTCTGTGACTTTTAAGGTTTCAACAGTGACTAACTCTTTCCCGACATCCCTCCGTTCTTAAAACTCAGTTATTTGTTTTACAGGCCAATATTAAGATTAGGAGACACAGAAAGACTAATACTAAACATATATGGCAGTTACTGGCAAATGCATTTTAATGAATACAACACAGCAAGGTACAACAAGGGTCTAAAAAAAGCCACACTAGTCTTTGCCCATTTTCTCTATCTGAGCGCACAGAGACATTTACAGCAAGAAATAGATACCCAGAGGTTAAGGAGGTGACCAAAGATAACAGTTTTTCAGACACATGTTTATTTAAGTCTTTAATATTAGCTAGACCCCATCTAGGAAAAACATGTGTTGCAGTAATGATTTTGGTGATAAATTACTATTCAGTTCCAGGACACAGCTTGTCAAGGATAATCAAGCACTGCAACTAAGTTGCTGAAAGGAAATTTCAGTAGTCAAAGTATCACTCAAAAAGTTATACTTAGTGAAAGTTAGCCATATTTTAATTCCATACAAGTACCCAGTGACACTGAACAGAAACCAGCGGGTTTCTGCACATAGAGCTAACACAAATCATGACAGAGTTTCAAAACAGACTGATAAGAGATTTTCTTTAGTAATTTAGTAAGCTAAGCTTACATATAACTTGCCACTCCACAACTAGACAAGTTGACCAAAAATGAAACAAACAAACGAAAAAGACCTGCAGGAGAGGTACTTCCAGGAAGTACTTAAACTTTTTTTTTTTTTTTTTTAAACACATTATTGAGTAAATTAATTCCACTATTGACCAATTACTTCATGCCTGAAGGCTGGTCTGTAAATCACACTAAGCAAATGTCTCAACACCATTCTGAAGTTTGAAAAAAAACCCTGAACTTCAAAAAAAATGCCACCTCAATCATATACAATAGAATGAAATGTTTTCCTTAAAATTCATATGTCAATAGTATAAAGTATTTTTCTACTACTGTATTATAATTCTAGCAAATCCCAGCTGAAGAGACAGAAAAACCCCTTCACATTCTACCTTTGAGGGTCAGAAGGTCTGACTCAATATCAAAGGCTTTGTGCAAGTTTGCTCTAAAAGGCTTGCTCAAGTTACCAAGTGTTACACAGACTCCCCCCCAATGGACAATGAATTATAGCGTTAACCAGCAGCTGCTGCTATTTCACCACCACAAACCCATTACTCCTCCTAAAAATGCAAGAGTGCTGATTACATTCCTTGTTGGGGAGAAATATGAAATGATATATTTAACACTTCTTGTTTACTGTAACACCTCCATATGATCCAATTTCTTGATACTAGGGTTAATATTTTATCACTGCAAATAAAGCTCTGGTATCTAGCTAAAATAAATAAATAAATAAATAAAATACACAGTAAAATATTTAGAAAGCCACTTGGAAAACGCACTCAATTTCTTTTCTCCCCTTCTTGCTTCTACATCAACTTATTTTTTGGACAGCAGAAACTACAAAGGAATATTTAAAACACTTCTAACTGCCTTCTCTCTACAATGACAAGCCACCATGTCCACAAGGCTTCCCACAGACCACCACAGTACTTCTTATCCCTGGTAAGGTCAGAATTACTAGCAAGAGTCGAAACAATGTATTTTGCCTGGTTATATGCCAGCATAAGCAAATTGCCTATTATTTTTCAGCAAAACAACCTTTAAAACAAAGATAAGGTATCACACACCTGCAACATTTCCAGACAAGCTACACCTAACAACAGTTTCAGAGTTCTTTATTCCTTTGGTGTACAAGTGCATTATAACATTTTATAGACTATAGACAGCAATTTCTGACCTCTACAGCTTTGATCTACATATACAGAAACTTTACCAGGAAGTTTCTTGAACACAGAAAAACTGATTCTCTGCTGTGGAAAGGATACCAGCCCTTCCTCAAAGCAGAAAGCATGTAAGAAGTATAACTCATTAACAAAACATTTTTAGATATCCAAACAGCTATCCAGATTCTAGTTTCCCACCCAAGCCCCTGGGAGAAAAAAAAAAAAAATTCAAGCTAGCAGTAATGCAACTACTGCCACACAACTGAATTTCTATATGTACTAAAATTATAGTGAATTATCTCTTGCTTACTTGAGCTGCTACTTTTTTAGTAGCTGCAATAAATTTGCTTTATCACATTCTGCAATTTCATCTAGAACAGTTCCTTTCACCCTTCAAAAAATTTATTGTAACAGAAATTCAGTATTTTATTATATCTTTCAAAATTGTGTCTCTATTTCGACAACATAATAAACAACTTTCAGGAACGTATCTGTAACTTTGACTGAACTTTTATTAATCAGATTACCTAACCAAATAATTGACTAAACATTCCTTGTACACAAGTTAAAAAAGCACACTCTAATCCCAACTACTTCAGTTAAATATACGGAAATATACCACTACTGCACTTACAGGTGTTTCCTATACACTGATTAAAGCTTAAAAGGTGTCTGTAAGGCCCTGACACTTAAATAAGGCCCACCACAAAAAAAATTAGCTAAAAAGAGAGCTTAATACAATCCTTCCCTCCCCCCCCCCCCCCAAGGCTTTACAGATTTTCTTTACTTTTCTATTTTTTTAGCAGCTATCACAGTCTAGGAGGAATATATTTGCAGGAGAAATCTGCTTAAATTACTTTTGACGTTTCTGTCTCACAAATGTAAAATAATTATTCCATTCATCCATCCAAGTTCAAAAACAAACTCGGAAGACTTACAGTTTAGTGCACATTCAACTTCAGAGTCAAGAGTCAAAGAACCTTATACTCTTCTGGCCTACGAAAGCAAGATTCGTAATTTTAGTGAGAGCACAAGGTTACACGCACAGAAAAACTGCCTTAAAACCAAACGCTTAACCCACAAGACAAGCAACACATTTCAAGTAAACGCGTTAAGTACGACACTACCCCTCCGAATTCACACGAAGTCACGGTCGCTATGCCCCAGCACCCCGAGCCCAAAGCGGCATGTGCCCCTTCAGCCGCCGCGCGGGGCGGTCAAGGCGATGGGTTGGCACCCCCGGCGAGGCACCACGCCCTGCGCTCGGCACAGGCCGAGCTGCACTCCGCGGCCCCGCCGCCCGCCCAACGGCTCACCGCAGCACCTGCCCCCCAATGCAGGGAGGAATAGTAACAAAAATAGTAATAATAAAAAAAATAATGAACACTCTCTTCATCGTTTTTCATATCGCCCACCAGAGAATCGGTTGCTTGCTTCCTTTTGTACGAGTGTCAGGAGCGATTACCACTGAGCATCACTCGCCTCACCCGCGGCACTGTCCGGCCTTGCTGCTCGCTGCCCGCTCCTGTGGCGGTGGGGCCCGGAGGCTCCCCCCACAACGTCCCGCCCGGCCCAGCCCAGCCCCGGCCCCCGGGCACCTCGCTCGGCCCTCGCTCGCCACTGCGCGGCAGGCAGTGCGGGAAACACCGGTGTTCTCAGGCGGCGGCTGAGGGACGGCAGCTCCCGCCACCCGCAAGTCCTTGCGTCCCCCCCAGGGCAAAGAAGCGGCCGCAGTGCAGCCTGGCCCACCGGCAGGTACCTGCCCCACGGAAGAGAGGCGGCAACAGCGAGGAGCCCCGCGCCCCTGCCACTCACCACTGCCCACGGTGGCGCCCGCTCCTTTGTCTGCCCGCCGCACCCCGGCACCTCCGTCCCCCGCTGTCGGGCGCTCCGCGCCCCTTCTCCGCCGCGCTGAGGGCGGAGGAGGACGCAGACAAGATCGGAGGAGGACGCAGACAAGATCCGCGGAGGAGGCCGCTACCGCCCGGCGGTCACACGCAGCGGGCGTGCGCGGCGCGCCGCAAGCCCCCTGCTGCGCTCCTGAACGGCTCCCGGGAGCCCGGCCGGCAGGGTCTGAGGCGAAGTCGGGGTGAAGATGGCGACCTCGGCGGCGCGGAGGAGGAATCCCCAGCCTGGCCCGTTCCGCTCCGCGCTGCCGGCTGGGCTGGGCTAGGCTAGGCTAGGCGCGCCGGGGAGGGGAAAGGACAAAGGAGGCCGGGCGGCGGCGAGGACGGCTGCCGCTGCCCGTCAGCCCTATCGCTGTACCGCCAGCTCCGCCGCCGCCGCTCTTTCAAACCGCCGCTAGCGCCCGCGCCGCAGCGCCCCCTGCCCACCCCGCCCCGCCGGGACTCCCTGAGGGAGCGGGCAGGCCGCGGAGCCGCTGCCGGCGTTGGTGCGCGCCTCGGCGGGACAGCGGGCCTGGGCGGGCGCGGGTGTGGTCGCTGGTGTGGGCCCTGCCTGTACGGAGCCTGGCGAAGCCCGCGCTCCAGCGTCCTCTGATGCCGGAGGGGTTATCTCACCTCCTCAGATGCTCTTCGTGCCTTCGCGCCGTGAGGAGATAGCGCGCCGTGGGGCAGTTGGTGCAAATGCCTGACCGTTCGTCATGCCGCTGTCCAAAATGCTGTGCTGGCATTGCAGAGGCCTTGAGGAGGTGTGGAAAGTGGGTCACGAAAGCTGGTGTATTTGGCATTGGACCTCCAAGAAATGAGAAGGGGCTCTGGATTTTGCCCCACGGCTGTTAACAGCAGCAACCACCCTCCTCTGCGTGCTGGTAAATACTGGAGGTGGCATGCATGACTCAGATGTGACACACAAGGAACATGCAAGATCGGGTATTCCTCACTCGGTGGCAAAGTACAGCTGGCAGTTCTACCCGTGAACACCTGCTGCTGTTGAGCTGCAGATCTTCACCAAGAGACAGGCTCCATCTCACATGTGCACTGCTTGTCCTGGTTTTGGACATCATCCAGCGTATTGCAGCATGAGTTAAAATGGAAAACGTGGCAGTGCTAACAAATTGATTGCCAGTAAGCTGAATTTGGACCACAATACAAGGGAAAGAGGCTGGAGAGATCAGTTGTAGAGTGGAAAATTTCCTGGTCTATACTTAAATCCATAAACAGTTATAAAACAGTCTGAAAAGCATCTTGTTCATGTAAAAAAAAAAAAAAATAATTAAAAAAAAATCAAAAACTTTGGTCTGTGTTTAGTCTGTATGAATTCCTGACATTTATTACTAGCCATACAGATTTCTTGTCATTAATAAGACCTGCATCAACTGACATGGCTGGGTTTTATTATTTTTCCAGACTATTTTTTTTTTTTTACAATTTTGGACACTTTTCCTCAGAGGTCTTTATTTGTGCCCACTGAGGTACCAGATGTGGTTACGTCTAATTGACCTCCAGAAGGGCAGAGTCCAGGGGCTGGCTCCATCAAACATGCCCAGCCAGTGATCTCCCCCTTGCATGGGCAGCGGCACTGAAAACAAGTTCCAGCCCAAGTTTAGATGACGAACACTCTTATCTGATGCCTGCAAAGAACAGCTGCAATGGTTGCTTCCATTTTGCCTAAGCTTTTCATTGCTGTCAATGGACTTCACTTCTCAAGAATCCTATGATGTAGAGAAAGTATTATCGTTCCCACTTTCAAGATGAGAAATTGCAGTGTAAAGAAGCAGTATAGCTTGCCTCAGGTCATACATATAATATGTGGTAAAACCAGAATCTTAATCCAGAGTTTGGGTGCAGAGCCAATCCAGCTAACAAGAAGTTAATTTTCTGCCTCAGGCTCTGTGTCTCAGGACTCCATTCCTGAAGAATTCTTGAGAGAAGGAGCAAAGTAATGTTGAAGAAGATATGCTAACAGAAATTCTTTTGAGCAGAAGAAAAAAATCTGTTGTGCAGGAAAAGAATGTGTAGTTAAATGGAAATGATTCAGGTAGCATATTTACACATAAAACTTCTGCAGGAACATTATCCCAGTTTGGGAAGTGTACAAACCAAGAAGTGAATGCCATGTAACATGTTGCTTCAATATTGTGTATTTTAGACGTGGTGTAAGTAAGAACTTCTGCCTTTTATTGGCCAAATTTCACTTGGGAGCAGGTAAACCACAGAAGCATTGCAGGAATCTTGGGCCAAAGATGCTAACACATTAGCGATTCCCATGAAGGACTGTCCGCATTAGGAGTACCACTGTATTCTAAGGATTTGTGGCATTTTCATCAGACCCTGTGGTAACACAAAGTTTGAACTGTTTCCCACAGCAATTCCCCTCAAGGAACAAAGATATGTCAAGTCATGCATCCACAGTCATCTCTTTTAGATGGTTCTGGTACATCTTCAGAGTTTCAGGCATCTGCCCTGCCATGTGTCTCCAACAGATGCTAGAGTGCCCAGAGGTACGTTGTGTTGGCCGGTAGCATAAACCTGTCAGAAGCCAACCTCTCCAAACCATGTCCAGCGGCAGAGTCAGGAGATTCATCAACCCTGTGAAAGTGTGTGCCAAATACTTGTCAGAAGACAGTCATGTGCCAGGCTGTTTCTGGCAGCAATGGTACGTATTCAGCTGCCATAGTTACCAACAATGTACTAATCACTTTGTGTGTGAGAACAAGCTGTGTACAGAGCCAGCCATGCTTGCAAATAAACTCAATTAAGCCTTCAGTAGATTGAACTGAGTTGGACAAGTGTGCTCTGACCAACAATTTGTACTCTGCTTTGTACAGCTAGTTCCTCAAAAGCACAGCCACACTATCTTTACAGCTTTCCAAGTGTCTCCTTCTGACTAAATAGTGACCATTCTCTTGATTTCTTTCCCCAGTGACACAGTCTTACCCTTATTACCGACTACTTTTACTAAGTACTTCTTCCATATCCAAAGTTAGGCAAGAATTTTATCTTTCTAAAACTTTCTCCTCTCCTGCTGACCTCAGGGCTTTATGCTGAAGCATGAAAAAAAAAGGTCAGGCAGAAAAACCTCAATATTTCTATGAAACTTTGATGATAAATGACATTCTTCTCACTCTGTGGGCCAGAGTGCTTGCTAGTTAGTGTACCAAACACAGAAAATAGAAACCCAGCATTACTGGCTTTGATGGTGTCTGTGGGGAAAAGAAAAAAAATGCTTTTTAAAAGGGAAAAATTACTTTACAATTCCAAATTTCATAATGCATTGTTCCCTTTTTTAAATTAATAATAAAATGAACATGTTTGTTGTGACTAAATAGCAGTGTGTAGGTATAACACTCATAAACACCAAGGGATTCCTCTATTTCTAGTGTAGCCACATACAAGCTAGTGAAGGTGTGGCCCAGGAACTACAAATGGTTAAGCTACTTGTTCACCAAAGTGCCTTAGCTGACCATACCTGCATTCCTTACCTGTGGCAACTGTGTGCCTTCATGGTGGCGGCCTAGGCAAATGTGGTTTGCTTTGCAGTTGCTGCAGGTGAGGAGCTGGGATTACGGTCTGTTAATGTGGCTCAGCTAACAGGATGCAACATTTTATACTCTGCTCGTTCAGTGGGTTGCAAGGGTCTGTTCATGACCAACACTGAAGGTGAGTCCAGTTATAACCCCGTGAGCTGGGCTGGTGGCAGTGGAGAAGAAAGGCTTCTTTTCTGCTAAAAGAGGAAGCTACTGGGGGTACCCACCTCCCAGTGTTTTCTCTAGATGATTCTTGCCTGTGAACAGGTCCGGTAAGGAAAAAGACTTGCTTTTTCCAGGAGAGGCAGAAGTTTCACCTAGAAGCCCCAGCAAACTCTGAATTTGCATGCGTTTTGGACACAGGCCCCTCTGCGTAGGCTGCCAACTGTCCCACGTGGAAGTCGATGCACCATGCCTGCTCCCTTATGACTTTATACATACCATAGGTAGTAGAATTAGATGAATTAGATCCATGAATTAGATCCATTAGATCCATGAATTAGACCCAGAGACCTGAAACACAAGCTGAAGTGCTCTTTCACCAAATAGCATGAGGCAGATTTACCACTCACCAAGAAAGTGTGGGGAGAATGAAAAAGAACATGTGTCCTCTTGACTCAGTCACTTCTCACTCAACATGTAAAGACCTGAACTTGGCAAAGTAACTCAGAGCTTTTCTACATAGTAGAAGATTCTTGAACAAAAGCTCACCAAGTGAAAGTCCTGTAGGATTTTCTCAGATAATAGTACTGTCTCTATCTGAAAGGAACTTTGCTAAATAGCTGCAGTGATATAATTGCTTCATTATGAGCCTGCAATGAAATCTCTGTATGATACCTTCATTCACTGTTCTGTTTTGTGACAGAAATGTAACCCCCACAATATAATAGTGTTTTTTACAGTTGGAGGAACCAGGTCTGCTAATTAGGTTTCTAACATATTTTCTGTAGCTTCCCTTAGTTTTCATTCTGCGCACATACATGGCTTTTGAAAGTCATAATTATTCAACATGCATCTCTTTCTCCTCTCTCACCCTCTGGCTGTCTGGTCTTTTTAGGTTGCATATTTCTGTTATGTTGTGCTATGTTTACACATTGCCCGGTATTAAGCAAGCCCCAATTTTTTTAGCTTCTCTACTTGCTACTGTGATACAAATAATAAATAATTCTACACTTTCAAAGTTCATTATTATTTCGGAATCTGTAAGGATTAACTTTGTTTTCCTATTTATGAAAATTCAGTTTTATTGGTTTTACCAGTGACTGAGGGCATTCCATGAGACACTGTAAAAAGCAGGCTTTGTATTTTACAAGCTTTGTAACACGCTACTATGAAACAGGGTAGAATGGTACAGGAATGGAGGGAATCCCCCTGGAATCCTCTGTGACGTCTTAGTTTTTCTCACCATTGCTGTTAGGATAGCTAGGTGCCTTGCTAATTGCACAGAGGGTTTTACAGACTTATCTCATTAGTGCTGCTGGCTAGGTTCAAATATTTTCCTAAGAAGCTTTTATTTGTCTGTGAAAAAGTCCTCTGAAGTCAACAGGAGCTGCACCTAAGTGACTTACTAGGCCTCTGTACCATTTAGTGTCATAATTCCTAGCATCCAATCAGCATTTTGAAAGCCAGCACTGCTCCTTTTTTTTACTCTTTAAGATAATTGTCTTTTCTTTTTTTTTTTTTTTGTTAGTTGCTACTTCCATTGAAGATTTACACTCACTGGTTTTTGAATGAAATTGCAACAGCCCTGTTCTGAACTGCAAACCTGATGGAGTCAGATTCTCACTGCTGCTAACCTGCGAGTCCCTGCTGCAGAACCGGCTCAATTTAACTACGGAATGGTGGCAAGATGGCAACTCTTCATCTGGTAACAATATAAATCCCCATTGCTTTTTCTTACTTTAGGCTGTTCAAACCGATTTCCCTCTCCTTTTCCTCCCCTCAAAGGAACCTGAAAAGGAATCTAGAATTCCTGAAAGTCAGAATAATTCTGTTTCTGGCTTCTAATAAATACAATCAGATGGTGTATCCAGTATTAAGGGCAGTTTGCACTTCTATGGTAAATTCTGTTCTCTCTATGAAACATTCACTGGTTCCTAAACACAGGGATGTACCCCAATTCAGTGCTGACCGTAGAACTTCAATGACTTAGTGGAACAATGCCACTGTCTTCAGTGAGGCCAGTTTTTTACCTTGTGTGCTCAGCTTCCTAACACAGTACTTTGTGTGTCTGGGTCTTTTTCCTTTATACCGTGAACTTTCATATTCAGTTCCACCTTATAAATTTCAGTGTATTTTTTCCATTGACTTTTTTTTCTTTTTCTTCCAACACTGTATGGTGTTTATGGTAGCCACTTTTATTTTGTTATTTAATTTTAAGCATGTGAGCAGAATCTTACTTAGCTGATGGATAGGTAGTACTAAAAGCCTGCTTCAGGCAGTCTTTGGCTGTGCCATCAGTGACTCCATTATGATGCCTTCCTTGTTTATATAACTGGCAGTAAGTTACATTAACTCATATATTGTTGGCATTTTTGTTCTCTTGCCAACCTGCTAGATTAATTTGGAATTGCTTTCAGTCCAAGGCCACCAAAGACTGATGAGATTTGTTTTGAACAGGATATTTGTATTCATGAGAAAAAAACAACTGCCCTCATTGTCTGAACAGTGACTGTATGCCCTGAAGCATATGCTCTTTGAACTTGCAATTGGGATTTCAGACAGTATTATCATTAAGTACGGGTATTTATTTCATGTCCATAGTAAGAGTCAAAAGAGGTAGGGCTCACAGCAGAACTAGGTGATATGCTAGGAAACACGTACTGAGCTTTTCCTAGACCAGGAATCCCACTAACTCCTGGCAGAGTTGTCAGAATTTCGGAAAGCTCTCAGGTCAAGCCAGAGGCAGGATATATAACAAGGTGCATCAAAAACTAAACTCAAATGCTATCCACACCACAGAAAATGTGTATGTGCAGTTACACAGCTGGGGATTTTTTATCACCATGCCATCAGCCTCACTGATTCATTCTGGGGAATGGTGCAATTTTGCGTGTCCAGCTGCACTGTCAGACAGAGTGGGCCAAAACAGGGCAGGGGTGTTTGCACATGGCTGAGCCCAAACACCTGCCTTTTTATTCCTTAGTTGAGCATGCTTACTGATGTAGTGAATAACATTGACAATGGGGTACAAGTCACATGGATGTTACCCATAGTATTTGGCAGGAGAACATTTTCCTAAAGCGTAAATGGATGATAAGATCTATTCTGAATGCTAGTCTCAGATTTGCAAAAGGAAGTGAAATCCCAATCTGTACCAAAACTATAAGAGAAAAGGACAAAACTGTGCATACAGATCAAAATATGAGTACGATTTGCTGAACAGGACAGAATGGTATAAAGTTCCATGAATGCTAGAACCCATAAATTTTAGTTTCTTAGGGTTTCTATTGGTTGACTTCCCTAGTGTCCTGTAAAAAGTTTTTCTTGCAGTGAAGATGTTCACAAATTCTCTACTGTGTGATTTCTTTACAGTTTAATGAAGGGAAATAACGTACTGTAGTTTTCCATCTGGGTAGGGTTTCCGTTATCTCTTGGGCTACCTCTTGTAATGAGCCTTGTAAAGACTTAAAAAGCTGGGACTTTACCTTTTTATGACAAACACACAAATATACACAGCATGCACAACTTGAACTAAGGTAAGAAAACCTTTACTCAGACAAAAAAGAAGAAACTAGCATAAAACTGAGAAATCTCAGATTTTCACATTTATGTATTTGGGAGATTTGCCTTGAAAATGGGACTATTCAATTACTCAGTTGACATGATGAAAATCATATCTGCCACAGGCAGCCACAGTCTTTTTTTTTATGAGCTTTATGCCTTTAGCAATATATGGTGGCAATAAGCTTTTCCAGCTAATTGCACTGTAAATCCAAATATTCTCTGAAACTCTGTTTCCTCTCTGTCTTAAGTGACCGACTTTTCTCCCGTATGGTATGAATCAACCATTTTCTTTCCCTTTACTAGTCTATATTTAATCTTAATTTATTTCCTTTCCTCATGAAACTATGCAAAACATGGTAAGCTTTCCTCAGATCTAAATGTTGGGCTCTCTGTAGCAACATTGCTGTCTAACATATCAGAGCATCAGAATGTCTAACCTGAATTAAATACGATCTTACTATATCCAAAGGCAAAAGTAAAAAATATGTATTTCTACAGTAAGAGGATATAATACCTTGGAAGTTGTACTGCCAAAAAAAATTTAACTAGTTCACCTGTATGAATTAATTGGTAAGTTCCAAACTAAAGTATTATCAAGTATGTCTTTCTGAGAAGTATCAGAAGTGGGTTTCAGAGGTATTAGCCCCCAGTTGAAGTAGCTTGCTGCCATACTTTCAGGGTTTTACCTGTTAGCAAGCAGCAGGAGCAGTGCAGTAGGTTGGTACTGGTGTAATGACCATGAGATGGCTAAAAGGTTCCTTCTCACTGCAGTGGCATTTGTATCAGGCTTTCATCCAGTAAGACAAGACCTTAGATGGTCTTCACTATGACAACCAACACTGAATGGCACTTAAAGTAGTTTTAACTAAGTTTTATTGTCTGTGTTGTATTTTATGTTCCTGGAACCTCCTCTTTTGTGGGACTGTCACAGCAGCACAGCAGGAGGAAATTGCACCACAGAGAAACATCTTCCCTTGCCAACATTTGGAGAAATCTTGGGCCATTCAGAATTCAGAACTTGTACCTAAGTCTTACCTCCATCATGTTATGGAACTGCTTAAAGAAAATATTTGAGGTGAAAGTAATAAAAACCCTGCATTAATTTATACAAGTAGCTTTCTGTGAGAAATTGCAGGAATGCACACCTGATTTCCCCTGTAAATGGAAGCATTCAGCTGCTGCCAATTGGCGTACTCTTGCCCTGCAATTTTAGTAGAGTTTGGTCAATTCTGAGTAACTGCAAAGAAAAAGCAGGCGCTGCATAATAAAACTGAGTGGACACACTTAAAAATGAGATGGGTTTTAAAAAGGTTCTAAATGTAATTCAGTTTCCAAATTAGGAACCAGATCTTGGAGGTGCTCCAGATATTGAACTCCCATTGAAATTTACAGCAGCTTCAGCAAAATCTCTTATTAAAAAGCAATAGGGCTTTTATTGCACCTGAGTAGATTTTAACTTATTCATTCCAGAGCAGTTCATCCTGTAAGCAAAGCACACTAGTGTAGGTACTATGTATAAGCAAAACAAGTAGGCTAACAAGTACAGAATTTTGGCAGGCTACCTCTGTTGTTAAATAATATAACTGTTACTTTCCAATATCCAAAAAATTGTCCAATCAAAATGTTGATGAATTGTTTTCCACTTCAAAAATCCCTGACAAAGAGACTGATTACAGTGTGCATTCATTAAAAATAAAAAAAGTTATAGTGAAAATGTGGAGGATAGCAGCAGAGAACAACTATATAAAATGTCCTGCCCATTTATATATTTAAGAAAACATTCCAAGGATTTCTATGCTAAATAACTCACTGAAACTGTAAAGGGTCTTTTCCTCAGACAAGCCACAGCCGAGCTGTATGTGGCAAAGGTACCTAAATAGGACTGTACCCTGGAGGCTATAAGGATGTATAATTTTATAAAGTCAGTATGTACTTTGGTGCTTTGTGTCCACCATGTGATTGCTTCCCTTTTGGTTTCTGTATTTTTAGTCCCGTTGATCCAAATACAAATTTGGAAGCAGGTTAATCACCACTTGTTTCATAGAGACCATGTGCAGCCTACCCGTGTGACAAAACCAAAGCCAGCTGAGATGACGATTGTTAACACACTGCATTGTCCTATCCAGACAGCAAGGAATTCAAAACAGGGAGTAATGTAAGTGTACCACACAGGCTGTTGTTGTGGACTTTATTTTGGTATTTTTATTTGGTAGAAGGTCTGTAGGACACCAAAAGCAAGTGTATTGCTTCGGTGTGCGGAGGACTGGGAACAACATTCTGCTTCACAACTCCCCCAAATGTTTACAGTTTTGTCACCATCTAGTTATATATAGTAGTTCTATTTTGAGGCCCTGTCCCTAAGGCACTTCAAGCATCGACAGCAAGATCTGGGCTTAACCCAAAATCTTGCCGAAAAATAGCTATCACAATTTACCACTGCAATGTGGGACGATGTTTAAAAAGCATTTAAATCCACTCAAGCTATTCTTTGAAGGTATTTTTTAACCTATACATTGACAGAGCTACTGCAACATCAGTGATGTTGAGAACAAGTGGAAACAACAGTGAAGATATGCTGCTGGCAACCAATGCCGCTCTAACCTGTTTCACGTAGCTGTCAGAGCTTTCCTTGTAATGTTGCACCAACAAAACCACTCAGGAATGGTTGGAACCTTTGATAAAAAACCTTTGGTAGCCTCCTACAAATGTTTACATATTGGTATTGTAGGATACTTTATAAGATATCTGTATTGAAATATGTAGCATATGTCAATGGGGGTTAGAACAAAAAATGTACTAATTCATTTGGGCCATAGGACAGATTAGGAGTGATCTTCCAGTTTTTTTCTCCAAGCCATTCTAGATTTGGAAAAAGATGAGACGTTTCCTGGAAAGTGAAACTCTTTACCTATCTCCCATACCACTTCCTCAAGAATGTGGCATTCCTCAAGTACTTCCTGAAGAATGAAGAGGTACTTATGATGACATAATCTGTCCAAAAAAACCTACCCCCCAAACAAACAAACAAGAAAAACCCCACCAATCCAAAAAAAGAACCCCAAAACCAAAAAGTAATGCAAGGTTGTATCCTAGAGGCCTCTTTCTATTCCCAGTGAAATCAATTTAAAAATTCCCACTGACTTCAGTGGAAGCTGGATTAAACTTAATTTCAGAGAAGCTTTAATAGGATAGATGTCTGCCTTGGGCAAAAAGAGAGTGACTTTCAAAGTATCAAATTAGAAGCATGGGGCTCATGTTCCATTCATTATGCCCAGGCAATCTGTGGGAACAGAACAATTGCTCTGGTTCTCCTTTACAAATTTCCTACCACTACTTCTCTCAAATGAGACTTAAAAAGAACACATACACAAACCAAAACCATCACTCTGCTCTCAAAGCTAAAAAATGCATCCTTTCTTCCATGCCTCCCTCTCTCTGTCCCTCCCCAAAACTCCCTCTGTATCAAACAGCTCTTGGGTTAAAAATCCAAATTTATAACCCAAGAATAGGCCATATTCTTTTTCAGAAAGTGCCTCAACTTTACCATGAATTTCATGTTTACTTGCCACCATCAATGACCTGCATTTCACCATATACTATTAAATGGGTTATGACTTTCTTTCCAGTGTCTCAGTCTAGGAGTGCACACATATGCCAGGATAGACCTGGGATACAGCCACTATACTTGCCTCTTGTTCCTGGGTATACCTTGCTTGTTATACAAAGCTAACTGGGATTAGCAGCCCACTGGGTACTTGTAGAGTGCTTCATCAGGTCCTATATTCAGCATGTTGTTGCCACAAAGCACACTTACCCCACAGTGAAGAGACAGCCTATTTGTCCCATATTAATGTTAGAAAATCTCAAAACTGTTAAATTTCAGTTCAAATTTTACAGCTAGTGATGTGTATGTGCCTGAATTAGATACCAGTTTCTGTGGCTTTTCTGTCCATTTGGAGTATATCCCCATATATATGACTGCTCCGTATACAGTTTTTACAAGCACCATGAACAGAATGTACAGAAGCAGGGAACAACTATGTTTCATTCAGTTCCTAAGGCAGTCAGCTGCTTTGAAAACGGAGCAGGAAAACAGGCTGAAAATGCAATGGAAGCTCAGGTTTATTAAATATGATTACTGTTAGTTTTGCTGTTGTTTACTGTTTGCCTTGGGCTAGTATCCAAAAGCCCCACTATGTCATGTTTAAAACCAAGCCAGGAAAGTTCTCACATATTTAGAAATAGATCCTGCCTTGAGTAGCTCACAATCAAGATAAAGAACAACATGGAGCAAGTAAAATTAAGAAACAATCATGAAGGTGATGATGGTTAAATGACCAACTGGGTGGCCTTGGTACCACTCTTGACAGTTCCAGGCTACCCATGGAAAGACACAGTTTTTTATCAAGATGGTCTGTTTCAACCCCATTTGACACTGAAAAAGTGCCTTTGTTGGTGCTTAGTTCATGAAGAACTATAATCCAAGGGGAAAAAAAGAAATTGGCCATATGCATATTTTCCAGCATTTTCTTTTTCCAGTTGTCTCTTTTGCTTATAATAATTTTTCCTTTAAAGTACTGAGAATTCAGGAATTTCCAATTAGTTCACACATGCATTTGTCTTCCAAAACCTCCAAAATGTGTGTAGCGCAGACACTGGGTCCTCTGCACTGAGTGCTTTGTTCTACTGCACTGCTGCTATTGCACCATGCTACTTGCTGTCTTTCTGAGCTATTTCATATTTAGAGTAAGCACATCATGCAGCCAACTGTAGCAACCCATGGACAAAATTTGTCCCGGGTGCGTTAGGCTTTCTGTCTCTTCTACACAGCCCTGACACACTGTGTACCCTATTATAATGCCTAAGTGTGGATTATGTATGTAACTTTGTCATCAAAGTTTGAAAGAGACTTCTAATCCATTTTAGAACTCGGGCTTCCCTGTACTCAGGACATTATACAATCCCACCTACACATGATACTTATTTATTTCCTGGTTTACTTGTTTGACAAATATAACTGCTGGATCCTTATTTGGCAATACAGAAAACTGCATTCATGTATACTTGTTTAAGAGTCAGATGAACCTATTGTGACACAGGGATCTCAAAATACAGAAGTGCCCTAAAAATTAGCTTAGGCCAACTGAATTCACTGATGCATAGCAAAAGATGTAAATTGAACAGCCAGGCACAGAATGTTTTCACTTCCATATTGTTAAAAAATTAGACTGTCTGACCCTGGCCATTCAAGGACAGTCTGATTGCTGTACTTGTATTCTCTACAAAGAATCTGGGGCTCCAGTAACTGTAAACTCCTGTGAGGGCATAAAAATGGAGAAGTACCTTACAGTCACTGGTGCATACTAGCAAGACCAGATTTGCAAACAACAGTGTACAAATATAAACTAATTGTAAAAATAACTTTTGAAAACTACCTGTAATAGGGCAAGTAATTCATTAAAAAAATCCAATTGATTTTCTTTACTCCCTTTTGTATCAGTGGTTCTGCTGTACTTCATTTTGTATTCTTGAGTCATTGCTAATGGTGCTATCTGTAGAGAAACAACTGAAACAACTTCAGAGACTGATGTCTTTATATGGCCGCAAGATGCTAATACTGCAGAGCTGCTAATTCCACAAGCGTTCTCTCATTTCATGCTTTTGTTACCCCAGAGAAAACAACTATTGCAGAAATTGCTGTACTTAGCTCTATAATTTCCCCTCAGGCTAGCAGCAAGGTGCTTCAGAAAGATGTGTTCTTAGCTACTGCTTCTCCTACACATCTTTCCCAGTTGCCTCTTCACTCTGCTGTTAACGGTGAAGAGGATTTGAAATCATAAGCAGTTACAGACCTCCTGAAGCAATGCAGAAGTCAAAGGAAGATTGCTACTGACAGAGATGAGTAAAAGTACCTGTGGGAGAAGCGGACTCTTCTTCAGCATCCTCTTCCAGCAAGGAAAGAATCTCCTTAGCTTGTGCTTTTGGCTGGTCTGAACTAAATGAATGTCTGTTCTTTGATGATGCAAGGGGTCCTTTTTTAGCCACAAAAAGGGAACAAAAGCTACATTCTTTACCTTGTTTGAAACATATGTTGTGGTGGACAGACAAAATGAATGCCAAGCATTCAGGCCTACAAATAAACTCGGCAAGATGGTATAGCATGTTGCTTACGTTGAGAACTCAGGAGACATCTGTAAGCATTAGATTTCCCCTTTTTTTTTTACCTGAAAATACAATTGCAAAAAATCTAATACATTATTGAGGCTTTAGCCCTTTACACACTCAAGTGTCAAACTTCACACAGACAAATTGTCTTATTCATTTAGCATGTTTGTAAATTCAAAGCTACTCATATCTGACACTGACTGTTATATTGCTCTACCTTCTGCTGCTTGTCCTCACTGAGTGCCTGTTCTGTAGCCCAGCAATCAAACCCTGCCTTAATGATTTGGCAGTCAACCTCCAGAGCTGCAGTTTCAACGAACATGTGACTTGTGGATATATCCAGAATGCCAATCTCCCTTGCAACAAAAAAAAAAGAAATTCTTCTTTATCCCCTCATATGGCAACAGTCAGATTGCCTTCAGTGAGGCTGTTCACAAAGTTCCATGCAGATTGAAGTCCTGCTGTGCACAGAGAAGAAAACATGAAATGCAGATACTGCTGTGCATTGTTTCACTTCTCTGTCTGAGAGAAGACTTCAGATATGGGGTTTAGGTTTTTATTGTTGTTGAAATCGTCAGTGTGAGAAGGAAGTTGGGTGTGGAGAAAAGTAGCATTCATTCCATTCAGAATTAAACTGCTGAACATGAGAAGAGGCTCAGGATGTTGCATGTTTTAAGGCTTAAAATGTCTTGTTACTACCCAGAAACTTTTGATATGCAAGAAATAGTTTTCCTGCCTCATGCAATCTGACGTAGTTTATTATAAGTCTAAGTTTAACAAAGCTATTTTTATTTTCAGGAAGTCATAGTTTATATGGTTTAAAACATGAATGCATGGAAAACAGCCTCGGGGAAACTAAGCCCATATCTGGAAATGCAGCAGAGGATCCCTTGTGCCAATTGCCAGTTTAACAAAATCTGTTTGTAGAACTTAGAACTAATAGTGTTCATGCTCCCAACTTACTCAGCATTGTACTTGTCTCAGCAGTAAACATCCTCCTCTATTTTATGAATGATTTTAGCCTTATTCTCATCATTGACTGTTTCTTAGAGTTCTCCTTTCCTGTAATTAGAATTAAGCATCTCTATTATATAAAAAAGCAGACATGAATAATGAGATGCCTTCCAGGGAAAGTGTCACTTAGATCAAAGTCATGACATTTAGTCTTCTTGAACTACCCCCTTGGCTCTGCCTTTTACTTTCTCTAAGACCTTCAACAAACCACTTAACCTCTCTGCATCATTTCTCCACCTGTAAAATGAGAATGGCAACACTTCCCAAGCTCACTGATTAACATTTTACAATGTACCTTTGCAACTCGCAAGGACAGGATGTCTCACAAAAGCCAGATGTTAGTGCTTAGGCCTCCATGAACTCAGTACTGTACAAGGGATGGACACAGCCTTGGTCTGACCTGGGGGATTGTGCAGCTGGCTGGCCATGACTGCTTTGAATATGGAGACTAGTGGAGGTCTACAGTCACTTACTGCAAAAATTGATTGGTAGGTTTGTAGATCTGCAATAGTTTAAAAATCCAAGGTAAAAAATATAAGCATTTTTTCCCCCCCAAGGGATTGAATCCCTTAAATTGTCTTATGCTCATTTTTGTGGTTCATCTTGAAAATGAACATTTTTTTAAAGATACATATTTGACTCTTGATTTGACAATTTTCTGGAGATAAGAAACATATGGTGGGTTTGGGGAAAGTTTAGGATTAAAAGTGAAGGCTGATGATGAGAAGAGGTACTTGTTACTCTGCCCATCTCGCATCTCTCTGGTTTCCTCTCCTCCCCTCTCCTCCCTTGTACTCTCCTCCTCTGTTTCCATGTTTTCAGTGTTCCCTTGTGTAACTCCCATTAGCATTACGTTTGTTGAAACATATTTTTGTCAAACACAGCCTGATGTTTTTAGCATCTGGTTAAGCCAACTTTGAACACTACCATTACACATACGTGAGAAACCTGCATGTAGCAGCAGGAATCTTTGATTCTGTCCTTACACCCCAGCAAGAGCACTAACTATACAGCTGAGATAAGGGCTAGCTTATGCTGTGGAGCAAGAAGCCCATGGAGACACAGTTCATACCCTGAGTTGTGCTTCACACTCTAAAGTGCAGCTGCATAGTGTCAGAGCTTCTCAAGCTGTTATTTTGCAATCAGCTCCTCTAAGTCTCACCTGTTAGCCCAAGACGTTCAAGAATTACCTACATATGAATATTAAGCACACACAGAGCATGCACCATAATTAGGCATTTTATTAACAACATAACCATAACTTTCAGACTTTCTTCCAGGAAAAGGTACTCACAAACATGTTGTGTTTTTTCTTTATGCCTATGTTGCAGAAGCATACAATATCAGCCAGCACACCTGACAACTATTAACGTGATTTATAAACTTGCAGCATGAAAATTCTCATATAATCATTGCTATCCTGTTGTGGGCACCAGCAAATTCTCCCCAACTTTATTCTGGGTAGTGCATGTCTGCATGATGAATGGTTATTGCTCAGAAAGTATTTCCCATGTGAAATATTTATTTTGTAGCACAGTGAAGATGTGTGTAATTCACCAGAGAATTACAGTACTGCACCATATCTCACTGAATCAACTTTAATGAGCAATTTCTCACAAAAATTCCTGCTGTGAGAAGCAGGAAAACTACAGCAATATGAGGGCCCCACAGATCTATTGTTCAGCTCCCAGATTTGCTATTCCAAATATAAAGCCCTAAAATACTTTTTTAAGAAAGAAACCTTGACAGAAAGAAACCTTATCAAGCCTAATATATGACAAGATGAAAATACTGCTGTTAAGAAGACTTTTTGTGCAAGACGTGTTTGTGAGTGCATATACACACATGCACATCACATACATAGGTATCTGTATTGTCATATAAGGGAGGAGGGTACTAAAACTGGGGATTATAAGAGAAATAAGACAAGGTACATTCTTTATACAAAAATGGACAAAAATAACAGGGACATGACCTCAAGCATTGAAGCCTAATAAGTATGACTGGGACATTTCTCCCTCACAGACACACACTGTGAAAAAGCACTTGACCTCCACAGCATTACCCCAAGTCCCAGACCTTTGCCTTTTCTCCAGGCCTTTCATCCAGGTCTTAGATCTGCTGATGTCTCAGGGGAAGATCAGGTAAAGAGGCAAAAGCAGCTGTTTTCTTCTCACCAAACTAGTGGAAGAAAACATGTAGTTTCATGCAGCCTTCTCCTCCCTGTGGGCAAATTCATTTACAGATGAGAGATGAGCACTGCCTCTGCTGATATGTCTCCATCTCAGCTGTGCAATGCAGGGCACCCAGGTGCACAAGCAGGTCCTGCAGCACATACCCCTGCCCCCCTGAGGGCCTAGCCCTTGATTCCTCTCATAAGGAGGAGATACTTTCTCCTAAGGAAAGACAGTAATACTACCATTTTCTTTCTCCTAGTCCACTTTCACAGGTCTGTTTGTGGCCAGCTGTGAGCAGGTGTTATTCTGCTGCTTTGGTTACTCACATTGCATATTCTGTTCCAGTTCAAGAAGTGTCCTATTGTGCATTGTGGTTAAGAGCATAGCTAACGATCACTCATGCTCACTACTTCCATGGACCTACTACCACCCCTCTGTTGTGACATTGTGCAGAGTACTCTGGTAAACAATAGAGCAATCTGTTATTCAGTACAGCCACTGTATTAAGTACACACTTATCACACTGCTGCTAATGTGCTGTGGATGCAAATGCACTTCCACCACAGCTAAGTTTTATAATGGTCCCATTCCTGCAGCTAAATGCAGTAGACAAAAGAGACACATAGTCACTCTGAAATGCATGCAGCTGTGGTGCCACCTGGACAGCACAACCTGACTGTGGCTCTTTGGCTAGCAATCCTGCTTCCTCTGCATTTGGGAACTATAACCTGCTGTAGACCTTTCTGCTAACAGCATCAACTTTTTACCCCCAGCTGCCATTAATGCATGGGCCATTAATATGCTGTGGTCACACAGCTAACATTCATCCCCACACTTAGCCAGATATCTGGCAGCTCAGTGGCATCTGACTTATCCTTTGTTCTGGGCCAGGCAGCATGGGCAGGTTTCCTTACACTGCCTCGTGTTCCCATGCTGCCACGCAGATGGACCTTCGAGATCCTGACCTGGATACCTCAGTCCTGTCTCAGTGCCAGATATTTTCTTCAGACAGCATATGCAAAAGAATCAACTGTGAATTTCAAGAAGTGAGGGAGGAGAGTTATGACTATAAAAACAATTTTGTGCTTGCAGGGAAAATACTTTGGAATAAGAACTTCAAAGTAAGACAAGAGTGATAAGAAACAGATCTCAATCAGAGATTAATTTCCTGTTTTCTATTCAAAGCAGTCCTATGTCACAAGTAGCATAGTATTTCTACCCTAGCATGGCCAGAGAGATTTTATCCTAAATATCTACCCACTGCTATAAGCAGAATACAGAACAATAATAACACACAAAGTATTTTTTCTATAAAAGATTTTAAGACCTGATCTCTTTCTGCTGTTCTGGTAACCAAACTGAGAGTATAAATTACCACAGTCTACTACCATGATTACTGAAAATTCTTTCCCTTTGGCCCCTTACTGCTGTTTAACCTATAAAGCAGATCTTAAAACTGTTCTCCTTGGCTATAAACCTGACTTTGTTGACTTCTTCATTACCTATAGCTCAAGACTGGTGTTCTGACCTCCCAGTCAAGTCCAAGCCAGCTTCCCTCCAGGAATTCATTTGCTCCATCTCGCCCTCTGTGCTGCTGAGCTGCTCCTCTCACATCACAGTTTTCTCTTCCTGCAGCTGCCCTCAATTTCTTTCTGACCGCCTCTGGGTTTTTTCTTCATGAATATCTCTCCTTACTCTCCATTTTTTTTTGTACCTCAAACTCAGTTTATATGTGGCTGTTAACACGATATATACATGTCCTAAAATAAAACTTTCTGGTTTTAGGCTGAGCAGCTAGGTCAAGTTTTTGTTGTACCCAGCTCCATTTCTCCCTTTGTTGCATTGTTTTCAACTATTTTATATTATCTTCTTTGCACTGTAAGGCCTCCTTCCCCTGGCATTTGCTTTTACTACTATTAAAAATCATAAATAATGGTAATTATTATTAATTTATACAGGAGATTTTGGCTATGCAAAGTTTGGTCTGAACAACTAAATCTTTTTGGAGACTATGAAGCAGCAGTCAAATATCACTGAGTAATGAAATTCAACAGACTACCATTTTTGAGACCTTATACACAGCTTCCTGTAACTTTATTTGTCCAACTGAAAACTATAGCTCTACCCTCAACATCTGGCCTACCGAACTGAGACTAGGACAAAAATACTCAATTTAACTAGCTATGCAACTGAGACATGAATGAAGACTAACAGACACACACTTACTTTTGCTTAGTTTATTAGCATTGACATTCAAAGTACAATGCAGTCAACCCCTTTGGTAGCATGCCTGTAGCACAAAAATCCTGGGGGAAAAAGAAAAAAGCCATGTCCCCTTCCCTAAAATAGTTTCTGTCCTGGAGTACTGCCCCTATCAGGGAGGAATAATGAAGAAATCATCCAGAAGCAGGAAAAAATCTGGGCTTCCTGAACTGCCATGTGGCTTGCAAAAAGTCCGGTTACAAGCAGCACCTGCTGCTGATAGACTGTGCAATGAGAGGGGGATGCATGAGCCCAGAGCCTGTTGGGTCATGCACAGTTCCTTGGCTGAAGGAGAAAAGAAACAAGGATGAGTTTCTATGGTCAGTATCATCACATAATCCTCTTTTCCTAACTGATCTTCAGGCTGCTGTACTCACCTGGCTTACTGGCAAAGAAAACGCAAGCAGGAAGCTCTGGTGCCACTGAAGGGATTTACAAAGCCACTGGATTTCCAGGCGTCCAGAGGGAGCTGCTAAGAAGCATTTTGTCTTTTCAGAAATGCTTTGCAATTTTGCACTACCCAGCTTTTCATCTTTGGCCCATGTCTGTTCCTCTCAATCCTCTGTTACCTCTCACGCCTTCCCTAGTACCTCTCTCTGCTGGCGCTCAGACACTGAGAACTGCCATGCCCAGGACTGGTCATTGCTAACCATCCCCCACTTAACATGGCTAGGGACCAGTCAACCCTTACCTCTACCCTGCTCTAATGACCAAAGTGCTACGTGATACTGGGAGGATCCCATCCTGCCTGTTACATTATGGGAGGGACTATCAAGGCAGCAATATTTAGGATATTGAAACTGTGACTCCTGCAGAGGCTGAGGATGACTCTGAAAGGAGGTTAGGACACTAAAAAGCGCAGCACTGCCAACTCCTGCACAACAGATCCCTAATGCCTGTAACTAGCAGCTATATGCCGAGTGCAGGGACAACTGGCCTTCACCACTGCCATCTCATGCACTTCTCCAAGCAGTGCCCCGGGGACTGCCTTGTTCACAGGACTCATCCTCACCCAGCTTTATCCATGGTACAGGAGATCAGGGTCCTTCAGGTCTGCTGGTAATTGGCCAGAATATTGTCTGCCATTTGGAGCTCTGAGGAAGCAATTCTGAACTATGCAATCGTGTTTTTAATTAGAATTCCAAGGAGAAATTCTCCATGCGCATCTTCAGTTTTCCTATGTTTCCTGCAAGGACACATCATTACAGACAATAAATAAGCCTTGAGCACAGACAAAAGCCATAAAACACCTGTGTATTGGTGTTCATGTTTGACGTGTTTGTGTTCATCTAAACTTATCTGAAGATGTTCAGGTATGCAGATAGGTCGAAAACTAGAATATTATGTCAAATGTACTGTTCAAAAATTCAAAAACATTGTTCGTATTATTCCTTCAGTCAGGTAATACCTGTTAAAGCATTTATGTACCTTATGTAAAGCCATAAAGATGAGCATTATGAACCAAGGAAAGTAAAACACTTGACACAGTGTGTAACTCGGCTTTTGAAGCAGCATACTTACAGTTGCACAGCTATGGAAGCTTTCAGTGGTGTGAAGCTTTGTTGTGTTTCTTTGACAATTTTGTTGCTCCATAGCAACATGCCATGTGCAAGCACGTGTTAGAAGGTCCAAACAAGGCTTTGTTGGTGCCCTCTGCAGCTGATTCTGTGACTGTTACCATCCTATGTGTGTGTATATACATATTTCTAACTGTACTAGATACACTTCTTAGATAACGGCCACATTGTCAGTAGAGATAGAACATGCAAGATAAGAGCCATGATGCTACTTTCTTTGAAATCAGTCGCCATGGTGAAGATCTATATTCTATACATATCTATTCTCCAATGTAAAAACTTAAAATGCCTCCAGAAATTGAGTGGTTACTGTATTGCTTTTAGGCTACTACTTACCCAAAGGCACCCAGTGTGAAAAAGAGCTTGGAACAGTTTGAAGATTATGCTGAATCCTGCTTGCTTTACACATAGAGGTGAATTCACTGAGATTGCTTTTGTGGATGAGGCACAAAAGATTTAATCCCAAATTCCTTACTTCCTTGGCAAACTGTCATAATAAAACATGCTGCCAGTTCTGCAAGCATTTAAGCACTGCATTTAATTGAGCTGTTTACATAAGCAGGAATGACTATTTGCTCAAATGCTGACCAGATTAAATTCTATGCCGTAGCTGGAATTTTCATATGAAGTCAGGTTTTAAGGAGGTAGGACACTCCTTACTGAAAGTCCTCTCCCATTGTTGCAGCAGTAAAGGTGTGGGTGAGGGCTACACACCCAGGGGTTTTAAACCTGTATTTCCATACAGCACCTTTCTACTTCCTTGTGAGACTGATGGTTAAGATAAGGCAGCAAGAAGCGCTGGCCTTTCTGGTTTTAATGGACTCAGGATATTCACAATGATTTACACATAGCATTTATACAGCTATCTGGCACAGAACAGGCTGCTGTCAACTCTTCTTGCAGTTCAGCAAGAACTGCAGTTCAGCAGGGGCAGGAAAAAACATCAGCCTCTCAAAAATAACTATCTGAGATATTTGGCACGGGTATCAGGCCCCTATATTGATAAAAAAAGGCACAGTTTGGTTCTCAGACAGCAAGAGAATAATAGAAGTCTTGAGGGAAGATAACCAAGACAGACAGTGGCCAACAGAAAGGAAGATGGAAAAAAAAGGTATTTTTCTGTACCTAGAGTAAGACCGCTCTGATCAGTGTATCCGAACCAGAGCTTGCTGTGGGCCAACACTATGTAAGTAACAGAAGAACTTCTAACCCACAAGAAACTCTCTCACAATCCCACAGTAGCTGTTAAATGAACTTGAAACATGCAGAGTGCTTCCCCTAATTCAAGTGGCATTGTGTTTCCTCACTTTTAACTTAGTGTAAATATCAGCAGAGTGCAAATGATTTTTGCTGAATATTTTCAGGGGCAGAGTATTCAGAATCCATCTGCTGGGTAAGGATTAAATAACCCATGCTAATACCCTGTTAACAGTTAGTACTTGACAACATCTGTGAATGTTGTGAAAATGGCTCTGCACAGGGTTCCTGAAGGGCATCGTGTATTGGGTGTGAATGGCGAGGTTTTAGCAGCAGAGGGGTTATAGGAGTAACTTCTCTGAGAATGTGAGAAGCTGCTAGAAGCAGAGACAGTGCTAAAACAGAGACAATGCCAGCGGGCTCCAAGAAAGACTTGCCTGGCCAAGGCCAAGCCTGTCAGTGATGGTGTTATCACCTCTGGGATAACATAGTTAAGAGGGGGAATTAAAAACTGCTGTGAACAGTAGCCAGAAAAGAGGAGTGAGAATATGTGACACAGCTCTGCAGACACCAAGGTCAGTGCAGAAGGAGAGAAGGAGGTGCTCCATGTGCTAGAGCAGAGATTCCCCTGCAGCTCATGAAGAATAGCAGGCTGTGCCCCTGCAGCCCATGGAGGTCCATGGTGGTGCAGATTCCACTTGCAGCCCATGGACGACCTCATGCTGGAGCAGGGGGATGCCTGAAGGAGGCTGTGACTGCACAGGAAGCCTGCACTGGAGCTGGCAAGACCTGTGGCCCCATGGAGAGAGGAGCCCATGCTGGAGCAGGTTTGCTGCAGGAGTGGTGACCTACACTGGAGCAGTCTGTTCCTGAAGGATGCACTCATGAAAGGGACCCACACTGTAGCAGTCTGTTCCTGAAGCACGCACCCCATGGAAGGGACCCAAGCTATAGCAGTCTGTTCATGAAGGATTGCACTCCATTAATGGGACCTACGCTGGAGCAGTCGATTCCTGAAGGATTGCACTCCATTAATGGGACCCACGCTGGAGCAGTCGATTCCTGAAGGATTGCACTCCATTAATGGGACCCACGCTAGAGCAGTCTGTTCCTGAAGGATGTGTCCTGTGGAAGGGACCCACGCTGGAGCAGTCCATGAAGAACTGCAGCCCGTGGGAAAGACTTGCATTGGAAAAGTTCATGGAGGACTGTCTCCCATGGAAGGGACTCCAATACTGGATCAGGGAAAGAAAGTGAGGAGTTCTGCCCTGGAGGAGGACGGAGTGGCAGAGACAACTTGCAATGGACTGATCTCAGCTCCCATTCCTTGTCCCCCTGCAGTGTTGTGGGAGGTAGAGATAGAAATGTGAAGTTAAGCCAGGAAGAAGGGAGGGTTGGCAGGAGGTTATTTTGAACATTTAGTTTATTTCTCATTATCCTACTCTGATTCTATTGGCAAGAAATCAAGCTGATTTCCTCAAGTCAAGTCTGTTTTGCATGTGACAGTAATCAGTGAGACATCTCTCCCTGTCCTTGTCTTGACTCATGAGCCTTTGGTTGTATTTTTCTCTGCTGTCCAGCTGAGGAGGAAAGTGATAGAGCACCTTTGGTGGGCACCTGGTGTCCAGCCAGGTCAACCCACCACAAGTGCAGGGGAAGTAAATGCGCAATGTTCAGACATTTAAATAAACTATTAAGACAAAAAGAAGACTAGCAACTCACACACATTCCATCTTAAGTCACCAGGCAGGAAGACTTGCTGTAAAGACCCTGAGCCGCAGAGGCGTGTTACAGAGGCGTATTACAGAGGGTGCATTCCCACCAGACCAAGTGCAGTACAGCATATTTCATACTGCCTCTCTCGTCTCTTAATTTTCCGAAAGCAATGGTGGAGGCATTAAGAACATCCTTCCCTTTCAGCTTCTGCTGCCTTCAATGCGGTTTGGTTCATTGGTTCTAAGTTAACATACCTATAATGCAGCTGGTACAACCCATTATTTTCCCAGCACTCTGCTCAGGCCTCATTCCTACTCATTCTAATGTGTCTACGGCACATGCTTTAGTATTGTGGGAGGTGAGACTTCAAACATCCTAACAGTGTCCACATTCCTGCAGGCAATACTTTGCTAAGAGAAGATACTGAGCACAGTCCAAGTGATACCAGTGAGAGCTGCACTTCATGCTTTTCTTGATATTCAGCCTGTATTTTCCTCTTAGGCCCAGTTAAAGGCTGTTAAACCATCCCAGCCTCACCTTACCTTCCGAGGGCATACGCTGGAAGGCTAGTTGTATTGCAAAAATATGCTATTTTACATCAGCCAGAGCTACAGCTCATTCCTCTTCATTTCCTCATGTATATGGATACTACCCTGGAGCTAATCTTTGTTTATTCCTAACTTCGCATCGGAATTGATATAACACAATCTTTCTTGATCTGATTTAAAAATTATTATGGTAGCTTTTTGCACCTCTGTTTAGTAACCATTAGTGATTTCCAAATGTGAAACAGTCCTAAATAATTAATAAAATAACAAAATTCGTAACATTTCTTTTCTTCTTGATAAAACTTACAGAGTCCCGTTACTTCCACAGAGGTTGTTTTTCTAGGATTCAATGGGATTTTAGTTTCAAAACCATGCCAGATGTTACACACAGTTCAGTTCAGATGCTTTTGTGTTTCTTTGAAATTTCATAGAATCCTAGAATAGTTAAGAGTTGGAAAGGACCTTAAGATCATCTAGCTCCAACCCCCTTGCTGTGGGCAGGGACACTTCCCACTAAACCATGCCACCCAAGGCTCTGTCCAACCTAGCCTTGAACACCGCCAGGAATGGAGCATTTGCAACTTCCCTGGGCAACTCATTCCAGTGCCTCACCACCCTCACAGTAAAGAACTTCTTCCTTATATCCAACCTAAACTTCTCCCGTTTAAGTTTGAACCCATTACCCCTTGGTCCTATCACTACAGTCTCTAATGAAGAGTCCCTCCCCAGCATTCTTGTAGGCTCCCTTCAGATACTGGAAGGCTGCTATGAGGTCTCCACGCAGCCTTCTCTTCTCCAGGCTGAACAGCC
>WYDI02034662.1:0-11545 GCA_009867235.2 Psittacus erithacus
CCCTGCCCATGGCATGGGGGTTGGAACTGGATGATCTTAAGGTCCTTTCCAACCCTAACTATTCTATGATTCTATGACACGAGTTCAGTTGATACAGGAGGCTCATCCACATCTGTATAGTCATCTGGTGAATCAATTAAATCAAGGGAAAACATAGCATAAAATTTTGGTTCAAATGGTTCAGTATGCACATATTTAGCACTGAGGGATTATAGAAGGCACGATGAAATTCCAGAACATTTTTACTCATGAAGAATAAAGGCTGAATTCAATTTGTTTTCCTTCTAAACTGGGAATGATTAAACCTCAGAGGTCAAGGATGGAATATGGATTGCAATGAATGCTCAATGCCTACTATGAAAAACAGTGATTTATAAGGTTGAATAAGTAATTTTGTGGAATTCCTCAGGTACTGAAAATAGAGAGACCTTACCTTTCTAGATCAAAGATTTAAGAGCTTTGCTACTCAATCAGGGCCCCTCCATAGAAGTACAGCATTAATAGAACCTGAGGCAAGTCAAACAATTTACCACATGAAGTCTATTAAGAAAGCTAATCAAGCATCACCAAATGAGACAATGAACCAGGGACAAGAAACACTGTGAGGTTCACTGCTGCTACAGAGTAAAGCTTACGGGCATCTGTGGGAAATAACATCTTCAAATTAAATACTTGACTATTTTCCACCAAAAGAATGACAGAACACACTCTCAGTGAAAGAATTAAAAAGAATAAAGTCACAATGAAAATAACAGAAGATGAAAGTAGCTGAAATGTAGGCCCAGACTTCGATCTGTTACAGAAAATATTTCTGCTACAAGTGATCCTATTGGTTTGGGAAACAGTAGTCACTGAGTAAGTTCCTCTTCTGTATGAGAAACCTGTAAGAGCTTCCATCAAGTTGATTACACTGTCAAATGCTAACTAATGCTGACACGAAACTCTTCACACTCTGTTAAAAGAACCCCTGAGTGTGATGAAGGAAAACAGCGCAAGCAGAGATCATCTCGCATGGTATCTTTATTGAGAATAAAGGGAGTGATTTTTCATATGCATCCATTTTTTTCAACTTCATGTCTTTGGAACAATTCTTACTGTTTCACAACTATGTGCAGGAGATAAAGCTGTAAGCAGGGTTTACCTTTTATGCCATAAAATATTGAATGCAGACTTTAAAGCCATGACCCTGACTGCATCTGTATAGATGCATGAAAACCATGTCTGCAGGAAATCTGGGGGCATAAAATTGCAAGAATGCAATCAGTTCTCTGAACATGCCAAACACATGGTCAGTCAGAGCATTCAGAGCGTTGTAGATCTAGCCAGTGAACAGTGTGGGCAATGTCCTTCATTGCAGAGGTTACTGAGTTGTCATTAATTATAACTGAAGTGCCTTGCTCTGGATATAGAGGAAACCAGGGCCAAATGTATCCATAATGTAGATGAAAAGAAGAACCTACACAGCCAGGCAGCTGCTTACCCTTGTGTGATATAATGCACACACTGCTGGGAGTGTTGCTAATGCTTCCTTTGACCTGTTCTCCCCTACTAGCCATTTCTCTCCTTTTCTTCCTTAGGAAAGTCCCTGCTTGGATAAAAATCCATTATTCCCTTTTGCTGTCTGTCCTATTTTCAAAGCTTCTTTGTGTAACCTAGAGTCACGATACCCAATATAATTTCTACAGTCTGAGGAAACCTGAGCAGTCACAATGAGAGCATGAATTCTATGCTATTTTATTAAAAATTCCCTTTAACTTTTCCATGGAGGAAGACTAAGGTGAGTTTAAAATACGCTTTAAAGTTTAACTTAAACATTAACAAAAGGTAACTCAACATCAGTTTCCTCTAACTCTAAAAGCAAGTCAAAAGCAGTTATATTCTCTTTGATTTTAGTGTGGGTGCTGGAAATCAAAGAAGAAATTAATTAGCTACAAGTACAAAATACAAATACTGGCCAATCTGTTTCTTTTGACCAAGCTGTTTCCAATGAGCACAATAACTAGTAAAAATGAGGTCCTCTAACATTTCCATAGGGAAAACTGTCCCTTTAGAGAAATTTCAAATTTCAGCCAAGACCCACATTTAACAGTGGGATTACTTATCAAAGCCAAACTTATGACCCTCTCATACTCTCCTGCCTCACTTGTGCTCAGATAAAACCTTTTGGTTTTTAAACCAGGTTAAACAGATTATTTCTCTATTTCACCTAAAGAGCTTAAATCAAAACAGATATTTTATTGTTCATATAACACTTGAAATATTCACTGAAATTGAAAAACTGACATACATTTTTGACATAAATAATAATCAGGAACTGCATTAAGCTTATAGCATGTGCAAAACTGACTTCTCAGATTTTATCTTCAAAATTGCAGTAAATGAGACACCATGGGAGATACTCCTTTGTGGCACTAAATAATAGATGCCCCACGATTGATGCTGCTTGCTTTTTAGTGAGAAGTTCTTCATACTGTTCAAGTGATAGATAAACTAAGGAAGTAACCACATAGTCTTTATATTTCTTATTATTAATACCAGCTAGAGAAAAGTCTTTATTAAATTTTCCTTCCAGGAAGGGAAAGCGGAGCTCTTCAATTCACCAGAGCACAGCTAAAACACAGGCAGAGATTGCTCCACCTCCCTTGTATCAATCACATCATGCCAAGGTGTAATTCCAGACTGGAGTGGGTGGACAGTTTCCACAAGGCTGGCAAGGATTGCGCCTTGCAGGGCCGCAAGTGCTTCCAAGCTGGGCCACTCAGAAAGGAGACCAAACATGACATTACCTAACCACTGTGCAAGGCTATCTCTGTGCTGCAGAATGTGTAACACCTTTATGCTATTTCCACTAAGAGGCTCAAAAGCATCAGCAACTTCACGAAACAGCCTGTTAGCCATAATAGGGTACAGACGGATGTCCTCAAAACTGCTCTTTCACTAGCAGTTAGATTAAAGGCCGACAAAGACATATTGCAGCTAAAACACTCTAAAGCCACCACCAGGTATGGATCTCAACCTGCCCAATCCAGCTACATAGGTTTGTCCTTAACATAGACCCAAGTGAGTTTGACAGGCTGACTGCAAGTAAAGCATGTTGGCTGAACATACATGACAAAGGCAGAATGGAAACACGAGGCTGGAGAATTTGCCATCCCTGGAGATAAGTTGTGTTATCCTCAGTAGATGTTTCTCTCCAGGCTCCATAGGGTGTTTGAGTCATCCATTCAGCTGTGAATGAAGCAATGCAGATGGACACTGTCACACAGCCTTGATAGACAGTATAGGTTCAATAATACCTTTAGCATTGATCTGTGCCTTGCTCCATAGTGATATGAGGTGCAATGCTCAGTCCTCAGGAAAAAACAAAGACTCAGGCTGCTGGTATTTGTGCAGCTTGAGCCAGTTGTGGGTTTGCATGCTATCTGGCATGTTGAAATCTCCAGGGACAAGAAATCCATGTGTTTCACCACTGCTGCTGACAGGTGTCACTGGGTCTCTTTAGTCTAGCTTGAAAATGAGCCTAAACATCTATTACTTTTACCTTGGGCCTGCTTCTGTCATCAGATAAGTGAATTTCAAGTGACTTGCCTGACCTGTGCTTTTTCCAGTAGCTTAGTGAGCCACCTACACTGAGGAATAAGTTGGCCTCCATGTCCTCCATAAACATGTGGACAGTACCACCTGAATGGATGGGACATTAGACTGTTCTGTAGCTCTGAGTCAGATATTGAAAGCACTGCCAAAAACCATGAGACATAAACCATAATTGGACAAAAGCGGAAGATACTGGAGCAGCTCTCAGGGAATTTGACAAGTAGCTCCCCTACTCCATTTAAGTGTGGTGATGGATTCATTAAGGCCATGTGCTTAATGCTTCAAGCTGGCTTACTTCTTCTTTGAGATAAGGACAAATGTCCCACCCACCAGGAACAACATTAGCCTCATCCCACTTCCCCACTGGTGCTAAGTGTGGGGCTTGTGTGTCTGAACTTGCCATGAAGTTTCTACAATGCAGACATGACCTCAGATCATGAGTCTTTTGTTTGACAGATCCATCCACTCATCTTACATCTTTCATTCTGGCAAAGAAGAAGCTTTTGTGGTCCTGAATTGGATGTATCCATTAAACAACTCAGAACTGGCTTCTTTAGTTGTTTTGTTGGCCTGACTGTGCCCACCACTGTTTCACAAGAGATATTTGGGAGTGGACCTGAACAGTTATCTGTGTGATAGCAATAATCCAAAGATATGCTTGCAGAACACTTTTTGGAGCTGTAATCTAGTCCAGTCCAGGGATAAAGATACAAGTACACCATAATCTATGTTTTAGAAAACTAAAGGAGATGCCTTTCAAGGAAGCTTCAGGGTACTGGTTTGAGCCTTAGCTGTGGAAGGGTATGTCTGTGAAAACCTCCTGAGCTGCCCTGAAATGACATAGGTCCGAGATGTGTGATAACAGACAACAGTTATGCAAGGAAATGCCCTGGTCCTTCTATGAGGACTATTTCATGTGACATGAAATTTAGATCTGCAGGTCCCAAAATAGCCATTAAAGAAACAGGATCTTCCACACAGGAATCTTCCCAGTGTGTTTGTGGGGAATAAGCAACTGAAATACATTGGCAATGTGAGCCTTGGCATTCTGTACTACCTAACTGCTCTCTAACAGTGTGTCTTTCAAGTTTTCCCCTGCCTTTTGACTCCAATGGATTCAGCAGACAGGGAGAGTTTGCTGGGATCGGGGAGGGCAGCCTGAGGAAACACCATAAAACCTCAGTGCTCAGTGCATGTTCCCCTGGCACAAAGGGAGTTTTATCACACAAGGGAAGCAAAGCACAAGACATGCCTTACAGACTATATCATACTATGTTTTTGTTCATATCAACCTGTTAACAGAGACGATCCTTTTACCCTTTTAAGGCTAATCATGCTGAAAGAGCAGTAGGAATTGTGGTCATCTAAGGGAAAATTGCCCCTTTACGGATTGTACCACTGTACATCCTGATTAATAAAATTCTCTCTCAGTCACTTAGAAGAGATCTTACCTGGTTCAGCGCAGAAGTATAAACTGTGAGGCTGATAAGTCTTTCAGCTAAAAAATGTGGAGAGACACAGAATACTATAGATTGAATGAATCACATTTTGTCCAGTGCTGAAACTCAATTTAGCATGCTGTAATATAGAACTGTGGTGAAAATGTGAAGGGGCAAAAGGTGGGGAACTTTCATATAAATGTATTCATTTATTCTCATCTATCAAGAAATTTTATCTTTTCATTGACATTCTTCAAGCTAAACCCAGTGTTTTATTCATTACTCAGCATTACAACAATCGGTACCTTATAAAAAATTACAGATGCTTGAGGCAGCCTGTGCCGACTCATAATTGTCTAGTGGAAGAAAAAATGTCTTTGCATTCCTGGAAGATCCATCTTCAGAGCACGCGCTAAAGTGATATGATTGTTTCCTAAGTGTAGCATGCAAGGACTTCTTTCCCTCACTCACTAAACTGCTAGGCAATATTCACCATGGCTGGAACTTTTTTGTAGCCCATGTTTAATGAAACTAATCCTTCTCTGGTTATTTCTTAAATTGGGCTTTAGAACAATTGCTTGGTCATTTTTAAACTATCGCATTGCTAGATGCTGACAGTAGCATAAAATAATGCAGTGATTAACAAATGACCATCACCCTGACTACAACAATTCATAACATTTAATTCTCTTGACCAAAGCACAGTAACAGCTAGAAGTGACAAGTTGTCCCTTTGTTCTTCTGCCCCTCCAGGTCAGCCATCTAACTGTCATCCAGGCTGACACAGAGCTGGGACCTTATGATAGGCAACAATAAACTCTGTTTCAGCCATTACAGAAAACAGTTCATTTGCAGTTTCCATGTGCCTCCATTATCTGTTTCCCTGCCACTGGAAGGTAAATCACTGTAAGGGTCAGTCTCCACTGGGTATGCTCAGAGCTTGGACACTTACAGGTAGATATCTCAGTACCAGCGTCTCATCTGTGTCTGGCTTCTACCCTAAGAGCCTTCCTACTTCAAAGACAGAGCAAAGGCATGGGTATAAGTCCTTATGGGTATAAGTCCTTATAGGTATAAGTCCTTCTCAGTTATCTTACAGTGCAGTCTAAGATAAGTGTGCTTTGGTTTGTCACACAGGCAGGACAACTCCTGGCCCCTCTCACCAGAGGAGAGGTCACATGTAAGGGTCTACAGCAGTGACAAGGTCTGCAGGGTCACAGTGAGAGACATATCTCACTCCTCAACTGAGCTACCTCCCTGATTTCTTCATTCCCCTCTGCATTATGTAGGTGGCTTCTCCATAGACAGGTGGTGAAGGACTCCTCCCAGGGAACAAAAGCTGTGGAAATGCATTATCTTACATCTATCCTCAAGGTATTTGTGCTGTTTAGCCTGTTTCTTTGTGCCTGGGACAGGTCACAAAAAGGAAATGCAGACATTATTTTTTATGGGACATGTCACAGCGTCTAGATGTTAAAAAAAATATTAACTAAAATGTCTTCCTCTGAAGCCTTTTGCCTCAATTTCCCCATTTGCCAATAGGATGGTTCAACAGACAGATGGCTCTTCAATGTATGTTTTAATTTGTCTCTTACGTCTTCCACAGCTGCTCTCATGACAAAGATTCACAAATTCTGAGTGACTAATAGGAAGTTCATCTCCAGTTACTTCTTTTCACACGTATTCAAACTTCCATCTATGTGGTGCTGCCTCCCTGTTCAGAGAACATTAGAAGTACCTTTAGATGATTTTTCCATGAAGATACAATTTTGCCACAAGGACAGCAGCAATCAGTTGCACACAAAAGTGAAGTTTAAGAAAATAACCTAATATTCATATAGGAGTGGTACACAGCAAAATGCAAATATGGTCTTATTAATTTTGTCTCATCCTCTGGTTCATTAGTAGATAAAAGCAAAGAGCTTTCACTCCCTAAAAGCTCTGATTAATACTTAGCAATAAATGCAAAATAAATAGCAACTTCAGAGAAGTTTTTACCCCTCAGAAATAACTAAAGCCACTGTAAGAATATCCATCAGCTTACATCACCCTAGTGTGTCATAGCCAGCTGAAATCTGTCGTTGAATTCTGAAGGGCCCATAAGCATCACAAAATGGCATCAGTAGCGGATGATCATCAGTTTTCCACAATTTCTTCTTCATTCTCACACACAGCCTTAAGCAAAATAAGTTAACACTTTACCTTCAGTAAGCCCCCTGTGCAACCCTGGGTGAACATTGTTGAGGTTTGCATGAGAAAAGGAGGAAGGCAGAAATGTTGCAAGCAGGAGGCAGAGGGAGTCCTACCTGACCACTCTCCGCAAGTCTAGGTAGATCTGCTCTCTCATGGTGTCATTTAAAAAAGCAATGCAAACACCTCTGATATTACTGCAATAGCATCATTCAGAGCATCCTAAACTTTCAGATATTCTATGTAAACCCAACTTTGGAAAAGCTTTTGCCATTGCCTTCCTTCATGTTTTCAGGGTAGAACAGCTATTTCTCTACTGCCTTTTAGAAGAACTTCTCCAACAAAAGTTAAAGAATACCTGAGGCTTTGCTGTCCTTGCCCCATACCACTGGGTCAATGAATAATTCAAGAAACCCAGATTTTGAAGTGAGCACTAATTAGTTCAACTTCCATCTGAAAGGAGTGCAGCAGAAAAATTGAACTCTTTTCTTCTGCTTGAGTTAAAACGGTGCTGAGATGATACTGTGTGAAGCAAAATAGAACCAAAAGCTGAGTGCAACCATCAGTGGCCTGCTATTTCCACTGCTAGAATACTGGTTTACTCTCTGGAAAAAAACAGGCTTGATTATGAGGATGATGTTCTTTCTGAGCACTGTACTTAATGTCTCCAAATTCAAAGGGCTGCCCAGAACTGGAGCTGAAACCAATCTTTTTAAACTGATGCTTTTTTTCTTTTATGTTGTGCCAGAACAAAATCCCACATCCAAAAAACCCTTTTAAACCTTGGAGGTAGAATATGAATTTTGTGACTTGGAATCTTCACTAAATACTATGGCATAAAAAGCATTTATTTTTATGCTAACATTCAGCAACTGCTACTCTCCAGAATTATTAGCCATTTCAGAGTTCTGCTGCTGGACTGTACCTCTTATTTATAGATCATGTCAGCATGCAGAATTTTATTCGATAGAAACTCTGTTGGAGCACCCACTGCACTGCATTTAAAACAAGACCAGCTATATGCAAGCTGTAGCTACAGGTAAGTAAAATTATTATACAACATTTCAATAAAAACAAATATAATTCGCCCTAATGGTCTCCTATTGCCTTACTGCTGTTAAGATGTAGATGACACTGCAGCAGAGAGTCTGAACTGCTCATTTGTCTTTGCAGCAAAACAGATTGAAAATTGCCACTTGCTCCACTACCATATTCAAGGCACTTTTGCTTCCCTTTTGAATCCTGCCTAATTCCTGGAGTCTGAACGCTGGAGCTCAGTTGAAGCCTACTGATGATCCCCTTTGGAAGAAAGGATAAGTGTCTTGTTCCCAGAGAGCATTTCAAGCAGGAACATGGAAGAGGCACATCCATTATTGAGTCTGTTGGGTCTTTTTGTGAAATCTGTAAAGGACTCGGTGCCCCCAACATCTAAGTCTCTGATGCATGGCCACTTTTTGGCAACCCTGAATCCTCCTACAGAGTGGGGATGCAGGGACCTGACACAGGGACAAGTAGGGAGAGACCTCTACCAGCTAATGGGAATGATGAAAAGAGGGGCACCTCTCTAAATTACATATTTCCCCTCCCCAGTATGCTTCCCCAATATCCCAATAGGATCTTCTCCAATGGACACTAAAGACCATATATTCCCTCTGTCCCTCATTGCATCCTGAGAAGGTTTTACTGGCATTGCCTCTTCAAAACAGCATTCTAGATTGCGATAAAAAGTAGCTCTGCAAATTCAAGACATTTTGCAATAGCACGGTTGGTGTTAGCTGAGTATTCTGAGAAGAAAAGATATTCTTTTTGTGCTCCTTGAGGAAAAGAAACAAACACTTATTTCTTCAACATAAATATATTTTTTCATAGTTAAGTTAAAGATCAAATTACTTGCAAATTACTACTACTACTATATCATTAATTCATCATCAGTGTTTAATCATTAGAGTTTCTCAGAGATGCAGATTTATTAGGTTTTGTTTCAGATATTAAAAAAAAACAGGTGATAATTTTAAACAGCTTTCTAAGCAGGGAACTGAGGGAATATTCGTGACAGAGTAAAACAATCTGAGAAATACTGAGTAGAAGACAACCAAAATCCTATTTAAATTTCATAGGAAACTTCAGATGAAACTTTTTGTGCTCCAAAATGTACCATGACCAAAATTTTCTGGAAATAAATTAAGTACTGTTTCATAAAATTGACTCCCTTCCAGCAGGGTGGAACTGCGATTAAGCAGAATGTTTTTACGTTTGACCTTTGCCATAAAATAATACAGCAAAACTGTGATTTCTCATGCAAGAACCTCCATTTTGCTTAAAGTTATTTTCCTGTAATAAAAAAAAATCCATTCTAAAAGTTTCACGTAGTTCCATCCACAATAAACGCAGCAGATGACCATTAATATGCACCAGATTTCATATCACTTCAGTAGCAGAAGGTACTGAAGCAGAACTGGAAGGCTGGAAACCTGTTGCTTTGGAGAGATACACATCAAGTGGTCACGTATGTGCTACATAAACCACTAAAGAAAACATGGTGAAGGATTGCTTTGTTACTTGAGCAGATATTTTTTCTTAAAATGAAAAGCCTTAAGATAACAGAACATTTGTGCTCTTTTTTTTTTCAGTGTCTGAAATATCATGAAGGCTGGGCTACCTCCCAGCAGGGCAGCTCTTTTGTGTCATGTAACTGAGGACATGCCAGCATGGTGTTAGGGCGCATGGAACTGTGTTGGGGATGCAAAGTCTTGTTAGGATAAAACTAGAAGACTACAGAGCAGAGAGGGAGACTCATTGTATTCCTGACTGTCTTTTGGGAATCCCTCTGGCATGGGCTATTCCTCAAACAGTACACAGGTACTGTCTGGGACCCACTAGATGGTACAAGTCAAAATCATGCTGTGGAGGGTGCTGGTAATTAAGCAAAGTGGACATATGCAAAGTCTGTGCTCAATGTGGCGCTGCAGCCCCATTTTCTTCACTAAAATAAGTGCTGCCAGTAATGCAGGGTCTTTGTCATCATGACTGGACCAGAGAGTGTTGCTGTGACTTGACCTCATTAAAAAGGAAGCCAAACAGCATATATAAAACCTGGGACAGGTAAACTGCCTTTATTTAAGAAAGAAGCTTAGTAGGGTCCTTTAATCTAAGCATGTGCTCAGACCCTGTTGAAATCGCTGATGCTGAAGCACATGCTGTAAACCCTTTTCCTGAGTCAAGACTTCAGCAGCTGCCAGGTGATTCCTGCTGGTGAATGGCGTGTGCAGCACCCATTCACAGAGCCTGAAATATGGCCAGAGGAATGCAAGCAGTATCTGCGTCAAAATAGCTGCATGCATCAATTACAGGGTTCAGGGGAGACACCAACTGCTTTTCTCTGGTTTTTGATCTTGGTACATATGTAACAGAGTGGGAAAACTAGGTGTGCTTTTATGTGTTTTATTCCAAGTCACTATTAACAAAAACCTCCTCCTATTCATTTATTGAATATTTTCCTTTCTAGAGAACACTAAACATCATATCAATGTTTAAAATTGTTTTAAATTCTTCCTCTATCATGCAAGGAGCAAGATGAAAAAATCCTCTATGGATTGATATATTGACACTAGTTTGCACTTTGTTGTTCAAACAAGATCATGTCCTCATTATCTTACCCTGTGTAAACACATTAAAAAACAATCTGATACCTAAAGGGCTTTTAGTTTAAATAAAGCAAGCATCCAGACAAAGGGTGTATTTCTATCTTGTATCTGTTCTGAGGAGGAACTGAGGCACAGGGAAAGGATAAGACCAAGCAAAGTCACACAGGAATGTTATCGCGTAGCCAGAAACTGAGCCCCTCTTCACAGAATATCAGCTCCTTGTCTTAATCACAAGTCAGGCCTTTGCATGACTGGTGCGTTGAAAATGCTTCAAGCCAAGAGAGGTGCCAAAAACAAACACAATGCGCCAACAGTGTAAACTAATTATATTTTCATAATTACTTCAGTTTCAGTCATTTAAACCGTTATTAGCAGCTCAAGCAGGGAATGTGTGGGTTGTGCTTTCGAATTAGGTTATTTAATCTTACATTCTTTCTTAGCACATTGGACAAAATCGACCTCTATTTTCCATGTTAGTTCCCTGCGTGTGATTAATGCTCAGGTGCCAGCATGTGAAGCAGCACAGCAGTTGAAATACAGCTGAATTTCCAAGGCACAGAGTGGTGACTGGCAGAGATAGAATCACGGAATCATAGAATATTTAGGGTTGGAAAGGACCTTAAGATCATCCAGTTCCAACCCCCCTGACATGGGCAGGGACACCTCACACTAAACCAT
>WYDI02034663.1:0-26571 GCA_009867235.2 Psittacus erithacus
GAAGATGAAAACACAAAAAAGTACAACTTTAAGGACAGGAAATACTGTCGTTAAAGACAGGGTGAGCTATTTGCCACTCTCACGCCTCTTCCCAACTTCCTCTTCCTCTAGCCTCAGTGAGCCCTAAATAAATTTAGAAGACATAGTGTCTAACAGAACTATGACCTTTGGTGTAGGTCCTGAAAGGTACAATGCTGGAGTCTGGTTAATTAAAAAAGAAAAAGAGCATTCAGGAGTTGTTTTTTTTTTTCAAGAATTGCTTAGTGCTTTGTCAAACTGAGGCCTTGGTAAACAGTTTGTGAAATGTAGAACTTCTGTTGTCATCATTGTAGTCAATGAAAAACCTTTTCTGAAGTTGATTAGGACTGTGGTTGGACTCTCTATGGCCAGCTTAGATTTAATTGGCATTCTGTTCTAGAGTTATGAGGTAGGTTTGCACAAATGCAAGTGCACTTGGGGGCCCAAATATAAAAAGGTAAGAATGAGAAGGCATTCTGGTAATTTCTTTATTCAGTTCTGAAAATATTGATTTAAATTGATTCCTTGCCTCTACTGTTTTTCACTGAAGACAAACAAGAAGTCATTTTTAAGCCCTAGGGCCTACAACCTTTGGTAATTATGGAAATTTTTTGGAAAAGATTTGAAGAATCAAATTGACCATTTATTAAAACTTTTTATTAATAATTCCTAAATTCAGACTTAAGATTCAGCAAGTCAAGGAGTCTGAAACATGGTCGTAGCCGTTCTTACAAGGTCACCCAGGTGATTTCATTTGACATATGGCAGCAGTTTGGCCTCAATTTCATTTCCCACCAGGCTTATTTAACATATGTATCAGAGATGTGATTCTTTTACAGTACTATTGGCATAATGATAATGTCTTTATAATAATAGTGATTTTACATTTTATTAAAAACGTTAATAGGGAATTACTATTCCTATGAAGACAACAAAGAAAAAGAATGAATCATACACTTTCATTCTGTAAATTCCATCTTTTGGCATCAAAGTAAATGTCATTGCATTTTCTTTTTTTAAAGCATCAAATTTGAAACAAACAGACTGTTAGGATTTTAGTGCCAAATAACTCATATTAGTCAATAAACATATGAATGGTGTATCTGCAATAAGAAGAAATTTATTCCCATTTTCATGCCTATTTAAGATTTAGTAAAGTATTTAAGTATGGATAAAATAATTAGAACATTTATCATGTGTTATTATTGACATTAACTCTTGGGTTCTTTAAAAACCTGTGTTTTGGAAATATATTTACATCTGGAAGAGACCAAGTGGAGAAGAACCTTTCAATTTCCTTCAACTTATCTACCGATGTGTCTGAAAAAACCTCAGGTGGCTGCCTCACATGCACATTAAGACCCAGCTTGGTCCTGCCCTGCAGACACCATCCATGCCTGAGGTTTACAACCTCCCTCAAAAAACAAATGATCCTTCTCAGATTTCAACACCAACAAAAGTAGTTTTTCTCTTTCACACTGGTTTTATGTGGTTTACCCTTTTTGTCTCCTGCCCCTGCATCTGCTTTTCACTTGTGCATGGATTGTCCTGTTGGATCAGGAACAGAAGAAGCAGGGTCAAGGCTGGGAAGAGATGATGCCTTGACAGTGTGAGAACGAGAGGGAAGATCTACCCATATAAATGTATTGAGCATTTTTATTTCAAACACACACACACACGCATCCCTAATTATTGAATTCTGTCCAAGGGAGACATTTCCAGAAATGAAACAGGAAGAAGAGGATGTGTACACTTATTGGGTGGGATTCATCTCACTTAACTTTAGACATCTAAAAAATTATTCATCTGAGTTAGTCATCCCTGCAAAGTCAGCAGAGACAAATAAGCACACCTAAAAAGCATTCATCCTTCATATCTTAGAAGAAGAATAATTGCTCTTTAGAGTTACCCGCTTCTTTTCATTGATTATAAAGGGGAGCATGAAGTAAATAACTCAGACAACTGACCTTTAGACATCTGGAATTTAGGCAATATGAGTCTTTTCCTTTCTTTATCCCTGAAAAGAGATGAATTTCACCCTCAGAATTTGAATTAAAATGGCATCTAAGATCTAGGTGAATTTTGGTTGCATTTTTTTCAATCACTGCTGTTAAACTCAAATTTTCAGTCACAACTGCATTTAAGGCACTTAGAATATGAGGCTGTGAGTCTACCCAGGAATATATCAAAGACTTCCAGTACATTTCTAGACCAATCACCTGGAGAAATAAATGCACACCAAAGTTTGCATGACCAGAAATCCTGCAGATGCATCAGAAGTATGTTGAAAAAAACTGAGATTTTTCATTCATAAAATACTAAAAATAAGCAGAAAAAAATGCTCAGTGGAAATACAGAACAGTATTACTACCTCTGAAAAGTCCCATGAAGTGAAAAATCTTTCCAAGCTGCATTTTAGTATTCTAGATTGGCTAATTCACTGAGTAGTATTTCACTTTTCTGAAGTGATCTAAAAGTCACTGATTCTGTAAGTCTTTTTAAGGACTTTGAAAGTCCTTGAAAGATGTGAATTAAAACCAATTTTTTTATGTGTTCTTTTTGGTTAGTTTTTTTTTTTTTTTTACTGTGATAGAAATATGGCTCTGCCTATGTTCCCAAAGTGTGTACATTGAATTCAGTCTTCAGGATTGGTTAGGGTAGAATTTTTTTTCCTCCTGAGTCAAAGTCATAAACTTATTGAGGAAAAAAGGTACAATCATTTTGATCAGTATCTTCATGGTAACAGTATTACATGAGGGTATAAAAGATCATTTCTCAGTTTCTTTTTTAAATTGGACAGATTTAAGTAACAGCTCTTACGAAAAGCTTCAAATCATAATGATTGCAAGGTGTATGGGAAGGAGTTAACTTTTTGAGGACAGTTACTCTAACTGAATTAAACTGTGGGCTGGAATGCCAATAGGAAAGTTTCAGAATTCCTCTACTTCACTAAAAATGTGTTTTAATCTTAATCTATAAATGCTAATCCAGAGACATAATAGTGTTCATCCTGATTTTTACAAGGTGTGGTTTCTCTCTCCTTTTCGAAAACTGCCTTTACCCTCCAAAAAAGAATCAAAGCATCAAAGTGAAATGTAAATGCATTTCTGTATGAAAAACTATCCATTAATTATTTATTTAAAGGTTTTGGGTTGTACCTATTCAGTTACAAATTATTTTAAAGTTATAATTCACCTCAGCAGAACCTGGGTGGTGAAGCCCCTATGGTGATACTCACATATCTAGGAAGAAGAATTTGAGTGGGTTGTTTGTTGTTTGTTCTTATTTTTTTGTTAGAACTTTTTGTTTAGTTACTGCTTTTAGTGAATAAATAGGTTTTTCTCTTGGTTATTCTGGAAATGTTTTGTCAAAGAGCATTTATATGAACCTTAGGTTCAGGATGCAGAGAATTTTCTCATAACATTATGTGGGTTTCCTTCAGTACTGTACTACAGAATCCATGCATATTTCCTGCGGCCTTGACACATTTGATTTCAATCACTTTTGAGTTCGTATTTAACAACAACATCTGGTAGATAAATACTGTGTCAAAAGAGGCAAACCCCAAGAAAATGGAACCAATAAATTTAATCAGAATTAAATTAGAGAAGAGTGGTTGAAATGAAACAATAAACACATGAAAAAACAGTCATGGATAATGGAGTAGAAATAAAAATTAAAATTATTTGAAAAATTAAAAATAACACTACATTTCATCTTTTGATTTTTAGACTCAAAATATTGGGATCTTTTATAGTCATGTTGAACTTTTCCCCCTGAAAGTCCTCCTCTCCATTTTTCACCCTAGGACTACCTGCGCAAGTGGCTTCTCACAAGTGTGAGAAATGGGTTCAAACTGACTGGCCCATATCGTTGGATAAGAACAAATATAAACTGAAATCTTATTTCAGAGCAAATGCATGTATCTTCTTGCCTGGATGTGAGCTGTCTGAGGACATGAGCTTAAGTAGCAAAACTATAAAATGTAACACTGATTACACTAATGCTCCTAAAATCCATGCATACTTGTCTAGCATCCTGTACATAACATTTCAAATAAAACACTGAACTGTGAAAACTTCCCTGTTTAGACTTGCCAAGCCAATAACATATTTAGGTGCATATCCCGATACTGTTGATCTTTCAGAAGAAAAAAAATCACCTTCTTGACACATCAAAAGCAACACAGCACCAAAGCAGATGGCACTTTTGATTCTTAGATGCGTGTCATGTTTATTGTGGGTTTTGTAAAAGACTTAGTGACTGATATGAAAGAAATTAAAATATATAGGAGCAGCATTTGCAGATGTGAAGCCCTTGAACTATAGCAAAAATAAGTGGTTGTCTGGTATAGAGAAGTGGGCATAGAGAGTCCAGAGGAGTATGTCACTGAAGTCAGCTACCAGAGAGACCTGTTTGCATGTGCGTAGCTCTCAGTGTGAGGTAACTGGAGCGCCAGGTGGTCCAGGGACCAACTACTTGTTAAAATGAGTGTTTAAAGACAGTTGCTGGAGGGATCCTCTTTGTGTGTGTGCATATCTGTGAGTGCATCTGTAAGTGAGATCTGTATTGACTACTGGAGCGGGGCTGTGGACCTAAGGGCTCTTATATCCAGCTGCCGGCAACTTAGGAGACTGGGATCCAGTGGCAGCTGCCAGATGGACAGTTGGCTGGAGAGTACCATATTGTATATATTCACATGTAGTTTCCACTGCCTTTCATTCTGTTTGGGCAGAGAGGAGAACAGGATGAGGCCATTGGTGCTGTTTATGTTTGCATGAGTGCTGTATTTTCTCTCCTGATTGATCCATGTGACTGGCTGAGTGTGCATATATATATGCATTGGGTGCATGTGTATGTTACTACCAGAAACACACAGACTCGCTACTGGCTGGACCTGAGGGCATAAAGCTCACCTCTCTATCAGTTTGCCTGATACAGCAACCCCATATGCTGTGGTGTCTCTGCTCCTCATACAGCCCTGCAGCAAGAATGCCTGAGGTCAAGTGGAATAAATTATGAATCTGAAGTTGTAAAACATAGTGACTGATTGCAAAAATAGTCCTGAAATGCGCACATATTTTTTTTATCCTCGCAACACTGCTTCAAATACAAGTTTTAAACTGTGAAAACTGTCCCATTGCCATTTAAGAGTTATGTTGAAAGCAGGTACCATTTAGGTGCATGTCCTTCTAACAGCATTCATTTTTCATTGAATTTCATTATTGCCTCTTGTAAAATGAGGATTATGACATTGATTTCTTGAAGAGACCTGTTCCTCAATACTTTTATTGCTATGCTGGACTAAATTTTCCTCTGAAAAGCAAAAAAATCAGACACAAGGCCCATCATGTTTGATCTTGCAGCAATGATTTTTGTTAACAATAAAATAAAAGAAAGAGTTAACTTGGCATACCCCTTTCTCACTTGTATTTTAATCCTCATTTTGTTTTCTTGCTCAGGTATGTAAAAATGAGTGCACAAGCATTTGTTCTGTAAATGTGTTTCTCCTCTGCAATCATCTAGTAATGCAGAGGAGGTGAATTACAGGGGTTTTTTTACAGACTACTTTTGAATGTTTCTTGGATCATAAATACTCTCCAGATTACAGGTGGAGAAACATTGCTTGTAAACAGTATGAGATCTTGTGATGGAAGTAATATGTAGGAGCGAAGTAGTACTACTACCAGAGAAGATAGCTGCAAACATCCTGTGTACTTTGGCTATGAATTCACACCCTGTAAGCAGCAGCAACCTTTCTTCTTTGGCATAAAAGCAAGGTTTTAGTCTTGAACAAAATGCTCTTTTATAACAGTACAAAGTACATTAAAAAAATGTGTTATTAAAAATTCTATTGAAATGAACATTAACATTTCTAAACATACCAAAAAAATCCTACCCTCTGTAACCATAAGAAAACATTTGACATTTGCCTCAGTTCCCATTGAGAATAACAGGGGTTTAACCCTATATTTCAATGGAAGCAGAGGTATGCCAGAGCTGAAAACTTTCCAGAATTTCCTCTCAGCTCTTTCTTCTTCCCATGTGAAGTCCCAAAACAGAACAAACAAAACAAAAGGAAAGGAAGAAACCCAACAGGCTCTGAACTGTTCCCCTGCTCCCTGCCGTTCAAGAAGGACTTCTGCATGGCCTCATAAATTCTGTGGTTAGAGACAAATTCCTTGAATTTCTTCCACTGTGGAATCACTAGGGAGCTGTAGCATGCCAACAGTCTACTGAGGGACACTCCATACACAATCAATGGGGAGTTTTGTGTTTGGGAGCTGATGGCAGATCATACCCACAGATCTGCTATAAACTCATCGCCCTTTTGTATCAAAAGAGTTTGTTATGTTTAGGTACCAGCTGGAACTAATGACTATCTCTTTGACATCTTGGTTATCATAAAAGTGGTGACTTAGTGAGCTAAGTAGAGGACTAGAACAGGAATACTGAAAATCTAAGCTTGCCTCTGCTCTTGGTCAAAGCAGACAAGTTTTTCAGTTCCATTAAGGAAAAAATAGCAATCGCTATTGGAAGTTTGGTTTATGTACTGTCATTACAATCCTATGCTTATACAGTTACACATATTGCAACATGCTCTCCCCCTTCCCCCCCCCCTTCCTTTTTTTTTTAAAGTAACAAGGTTGTGGGACGGCTGGGAAAAAAACTCGTATTAGGAGAAATTAAGAAAGTTTAGGTCATCTTTGTAAGACAGGAGTACATCATCATATGAAAAGACTGGAAAGAATGGTAAAAAAATTAGTAGATACATGCAAAAAACAAACCATAAGCAATTTTTCCTTCTCTTTGGCATCAAAAGTAAAAAGTGAAACAATGAGGATTCTGAAGTCAAAAAAAGGAAATACTCTCAACAAAAAGTCCACTTGTGGAACTCTCATAGGCTATTATTGAACCAAAATGCTAGCCAAATTGGAAAGGCAGGAATTTGATTTCAGATCTGTAGCAGTGTTTAACAGTTCTTTGAGTGGACAAAAATGAAATGTATTAAAGTGGACAGCTAGAACTTATAGATTCATGCAAAATTTATTTTTTCTTTTTTTTTTAAAACAAGACAGCTGGTTATAGAAATTGTATGTCACATTCCTAGGAACAGAGTTCAGGTTTTGAATCAAAAAGAAGATACAATAATAATTGCATTATAATAGTAATAGTATAATATACATAATAATACAATTGAATAATCATAATATCATATACAAATCTTGCATAAGTCTTCTAAGAGTTCCTGTAAGTAACAGAAGAAGAATGTAGTATTATAAGAATGTTCATTTTTGGTACAAGCATCATTTCAGAGCTAAATTTTTCTGATTTTCAGTAATGTCAGTCCAAAACTGCCGAGAGAGACTGGAAGCAACAAAACCAGTGCAGTTAGTGTACTGAAGAGGGATGGTTCCCCAGAATTTGACAACCAGTGGTGGAGACCAGCACTGAGGATCAATACACAATGAAGAATTAGAAAGGCAGAAAATATGAGTAAATATACAAGACATTTTAAAATCAGAAACAGGATATTGATGCGCAACAGAAATCAGATGAGAAAGAGGGAAGTGACTAACCAGAATGATTAAGAGAATTGACATGCTTAAAGCAAACAAGGAATTTAATAATTAAAATATCTTCTGTCAAAAGAAAACCAAGACAAGTGAAAGAAAATAGATGAGTAAAGTAAAAGTCAAATCAAACAAAGGAAGTATGATCAAATAAAAATGGCAACTGAGCTTGGATTTCTAAAAGTTCAACAAAGAGCGTTATGCTCCTTTTATTCTCTTGGTTCTTTGTGTTTAATAACACAGAGTAGTCACTTATTTTATGACAGTCTCTCTTCTTGCCTTCACTACACACATAATTTCTATGTTTGTTAAGAATTGCCTATGGGATCTCAAACAAATCACTTAACTCTTTTTTCACCTCAGTTACCTTGTCTGAAAACAGTGAATGTGAAAGGTCCTCTTTCACTCCAAGAGGCTTTGTTTTTAATTTTTATTCTATTCTCTTTTTCAACAAACCTTGTTTGAACACCTGATAATTTTTCCGACTGCACTGTGCAAGCCTATAAGCCAGAGTGGCTTTGTTTTCTGTCCTCTGCACTGCTACTCATTTCTTGCATGACTCTGGATAGGTCACTTAACCTCTGTGGGCTTCTGCTTCCCTACTCATATGGTGGGATAATACTCATCTACCTCAGAGAGGGACGTGAGGTTAAATCAGTGTTTAGAAAAGACTGCTGAAGTACAAGGTGTAAAGTATTATTATGCTGAGTGCTTCACCAGTGAGAAACTAACCTCACGACTGAAAATCAGTTTTATATATGAAGCTGTAGCAGCTAGTATGGATTTGCTGATGAGAAGGGTGGTTGCCCTTGAGAATGGAAAAACACAAGTTCCACACTGCTCTGGCCACATTCACTTTGCTTACTCAAGAGCAGACAATGACAAGCAGGGGCTGGAGGGGGAAGGAGGAGGGGAGGATTTAAAGTTAATCTTGCCATGCGACTGTGTGCAAGAATTGCTGTCAGTACAAAAAACTGACACAAGGTAGGGAATGAATCCAAAAGACCTAAGCTAAAAATGTGAACAAGGAAGAAGATGTGCTTTTCTTTTTTTTTCCTTCTGTTTTTATTTGTTCTCTTGTTTTATTTGGTGCAGCAATATAGACCTCCTCCACTGCTCCCTTCCATCCCCCTTCCCCTGGGAAAAAAGCAGGGGAACTCTTATTAACCAGTGCCTCTTTCTACAGTGGGTGGGGAAATGCTTCAACACTAAGTCACTTAAATGTAGGTTACCACGCAGCCATACTGCTCACTGTGAATTATGTATGGCTATTCAAAGCAGATATTAGGCTGCATGTGCAGATATGACTGTACATATTAGATTACTCCAAATAAGGATACCTCTGGTGAGGTTGGAAAAAAGTCACAGCTCAGACATATTTATGGAAAAGAAGACATATTGAAGTAGCTGAAAGAATAGATCAATGCATGAAAGTTTATGGGTGCAAGTCAGCTGTCATGGGCACAGTTAAGAGATATAATATTCCAGTGAAGTCCCAAGCTTAAAATAAAATAATAATAATTAAAAAAAAAAGATTAAATCTGCTCTGCCACTTAATTGATAGACCAAACCTGAATCAATCACTCTTAATTGCTGACCAGCTCTCACATTCACCATATGTCTCTGGATTTCTAAACGCAAACATAAATCCTTTCATCACAGGCAAGTTTGAATATAGCAAAACCTTAATGGTGATGCTTCTGTTACTGAGCGGAAAAGAAAGGCAGATGAAGAAGCAGAGATTCTTATTCTGCCAATATCATTCATACAAATAGCCCTCTTGAATGACTGTAGAAAGATTGGTACTTGAAAAGCAGAATCTGACCCAGAATATCGATATATGTATTATAACATGAACAGTTCTTGTAAAACTTATACTGTGTCCTCTGAGTATATGTGTGATTGCTGCATGTGCTCCATGCTATATAGCCCCCCAAAAGAGGCCGTATTATGAATCATGCAGCAGCAAAATCAGTTGAACAGATCTCTTGTTTTTCCCTGACCCTCAGCTCTCATAATCTAATCTTATCCCATCGTGTTTCCTCCATACAAGCTACATCCTTCTTCTTCTGTGCATCAGAAACAAGCAAACAAGCAAGACAGAACATTTCACCGTTCTAGTTGAACACAGAAATAGCCATGCACACTTATTTATGTATATATTCACAAATATGCACTTATGTCCATACTCACATATACACAGTATTGCACATATGTATAAGTGTATTTCCAGATGCATTTCTATACATATATAACAAATACAGTCAAGGTAACAGTAATCTCCTTTGAGGATAAGTTGTGAGGAATCAGCAGCAACATTTCAATTGTCCAGCAGGTGGAAGAACCTCTAAAACAAGCTCTGCTGTGGCGAAATTCGTAAGGTGAAACCACAGATAAGAAGTGAGCAGATGCTTTTTCTTAAGCTCATGAAAATAATTTGAGAATAACTAAAATACAATTGTTATCACAATGGCTGCCATTAAAAATGGGATTTCAGCAATGCAGTTGTGGAATGGCAGAGTGATCTCCTATGCCAAGCCATGCTCTACCTACAAGCATGCATCCAACACCCTAGCAAAGGAAATTTGCTCTGCCAGTAGTAAACTGTTCCTTCTTGTCCTAACATGCACCATGCTTCACACCTCAGGTTTGATCAGATTAAACTATTACCCTGGTAAGACATGCACATATAATAAATGTATATTAATCTTTTCCCTAAAGCATTCTCATAAGGAGTGATAATTACCATACCCTTGATTCTGCTACCTAGTATACAGATTAATATACCCTGTGTGTAAAATCTGATATGCAGAAGGCAAACTAGGCAGAGGTGAAGTGGGCAGCTGCTTATGACAGCAGGCAGGTGCGGGCAGAGGAACAGGCATGACTCCTTACCCTTACTCCTTACCTTCCCCATGCCTGGGCCCTGCAGTTCTGTCACTCAGTGTTCCCATAAGGCCCTGGCACTTGTGCAGCAGAGGCTACCACTAGGATGCAGGAGCTGCCCTCATCCCCATCCTTTCTCCCAGTGTGGAGAACCCTGCCTGGCTCTAATGGGACTTCCCCTAGGCTCTTTGCTTTGGGTGTGCCTATGCCATCTCCCTCACTGTGGAAAGAATAGCCTGCTTTGTTGTGGCTTCAGATCCTCATCTTTGAGGCAGCAAAATTAAATTTTTCAGTAGTGCTGGCAACTTGGAGATGCTCTGAACGTGCATTTCCAGGGCCAGAGCCATAAGCCATATTGGTGTAAATTTCACCTAAATTGAACAAACGATTGGCATTTTTTATTCTGTTTTGGGAAGCATATACCTCCAGACCTGAGAAACTGCTGTCTTTTTTGCACATGATGATCTTCTTAATATACTTGACAAACTCTAATATATAAAAACTTCATCTGCTAATTCAAGATAATCTAGGTTTTCTCCTGGCAAAATTGAAGTAAATATAAATCACTTCCCCTGATGATGTTTACAATATTTAGTCATGGACCCTTCAGTATGAAGCACTTTGATTAAACAATTTAGCAAAAGCACAGCAAACCCACCTGCTGTATGCGGAACAAGAGCTGAGCATCTCCAAGGTTGTTATGAGCTATTATACGTGTATGAAAAAGATGCTTTACACTTGCAGTCAGAGATCCGGAAAAGTGACAGCTATACAAATATACATGGGCAAAACACAACGACATGGGAAACGATCTATTCCCAGCCTTTTCTGTATGCTTTACAAAAGCGGAAAGTTTTTGAGATTATCTACAGTAATTAGGAGTCCCCAGTTGTGTTTACATGGTTAGCAAGTGTAAAATATGATGACCTGCTGAGGATTTGCAAACAGCTAAGTTATAATGATAGATCGTGGTGAGAGGACATGTAAGATTTCCCAGACTTCTGCTGGGAATACTTCAAAAATAAAGCACATTGTTTTCCCTTGAGGTTTATAACGCCTCTTTGACTTAATCAGCTTGCCTTTTTGCTCTCAAGGAGAAATTTCTCCAATTTTACTCATCGGGAGAAATTGCAATGTTCACAGTGTTATGGTGGTGACTTTTTAACTATCATGTTTTCTCATGGGAGACATTGGGTTAGGGTAACAAATAACTTCCCTGTAAAATTTGGTTCATTGTCTTGTAAGAATACAGTGTTTGAAGAGAAGATATTATAAGTATATATGTGTGTGTTTATGTACAGAGTTTGAAGAGAGGATATTATCTGTATATATGTGTGTGTTTATATATGTTATACATATATATGTCCCAGTTATATATATATGTCTTTATAGATAGCCAGATATAAAGAAACAATTTAGCTTCTATATAAAAAAACCCAAAAAACCGAAACAAACAAAAAAAGTGTGCGACCATCATAACCAAACAAATAGTAATTTATTTCAAATTGTATTAAGGATGTAACAGAAAAATCTGCATTTAATTTATATTCTCATAGTGCCCAAGAAAATTATTCCCTTTCTCCATGATGGGATAATGTATGCAAGCCATGTTCACTTATTTTATACAGTAACATTTCAGCAGAGCTATCACTGACTATGTGTTTGCTCTTGTGGCTCAGAGAAAGCAAGCGGGGAAATGAGTAATGCTTTATTACTGCCAAACCCTGCTCAAAAGTGAAGAATACCCGTAGGCATAGTTTGAAATGTTACTATAAGGTAGGGAGAGCTTCGCATGTCTCCCTGACAGAGCCACATAAAGCAGAACTGAGAGATGAAAATGATTCAGGAGAGCTGCTTTGTAGCTTCAGGATAAGCCATTCCCACCTTTACTTATACCCCTGGCTAGTACTAGATGAATAAAAACGATTCAAACATTTAAGAAAGGGAAACCAAGTGCACAATTTGACAATATTTTTGCATCTACTATGTCTAGGAAACCAGTCTTTTGCAGGCTTTTCATTGCTAGTGGCAGGTAAGGCAGCCAGGATCTGGACTCCACTGCAGTATCTTCTTGCACCCAAGCAGCTGGAGATGACGGGCTTAAAACAAAGAATAGGATTCATCGCAGCTGGCTTTAGCTGCCTAGAAAGTCCAACTGTCATCAGGTTTAAACTAATCATTCAAGCTCCCTCTATAGTCCATAGATCAAAATAGAGATGCTAGAGAGATATTCATCTTATCTAATATGGTCATCTGAGAGAAATTTTCCTCCCACTTTGTACCAGGATTGGAGAGATCCTTTCTTAAATGAGATGTCTAATTTTCTTGCTTAAAGCTAAGTGGAATTAAACTGGGACACATTAGCAGCACATTTTTTTATTTGCTGTGATTAAACCTCTTGGGAGTAACCAAAACTTTACATTTTCCTTTATGTTTTCATCACCTTTTTTCAGCCTTTGGCCAGTTTAGAGCTGAAACCTTACAGCAGTTGCTCTTCTTAGTCTTCTACCTCTTCCTGAGAATAACTTTGTCCTTTCATCTTCCAGCCTTCTAAGGTGAAACATTGCTCTGACCTTTCTTTATCCATGCTAGGGTGTTACTTTTTGAAGAAATCTGTACATCATGCGCTATTGAAAATTTCTGGTACAGAGTTTGTTTTTCACTCTAGTGACTGAGTTTCAATTCAGTTTAATTTGTGATTGTGTATGATGATCAAAGTTCTTCCATTTCACAAGTGGCTAAATTTTCTGGTTGTATAAATTGCAATGTAGATTAACACACTATACTTTTTTTAAAAATGAGTCCAGGTTTATGACAGGCAGGTAAAAGAGGAAAGGAACTTAGTAGATCCAAGGGGTTGGGGGGTTTTTTATTTAGCTTTTCTTTTTTTTTTTTTTTTCTTTTTTTTATTTTCTCCACAGCTTTCAGAATATTTTCTTATTTGTGTGTGAGGGAAAATATTATAATCTTGAATTTTTAAAGTGGTACTTAGTGCTTCTGCTACTTCAGGTGTGCTGAAATACCACGACCACTTTTCATCAGGAACCTGCAGATTAGCAAATATTGATGAGCTTCTGAAATTCCTATGAGACTTGTACATGCACATTATATAATGAAGGTAAGGCACAAGGAGGTTTTACACGGTTCTTCAATTTAAAGCTTTCTGAAGTAGATTACTTAATGTTTATGACTTGTGTATATGTCAAAAGATTTCAGAATATTTTCTTATTCACTACCACTACAAACATATACCGCATACTCAAGATCTGATTGCATCTTAGAGGGGGATTGCTAGTGTTTCATAAGCTGTATTCATACTTTTAACTATCTCTTTCATCATGAAATGAGACTCATTGCCTTTAACTTTGTGAGAGGTTCTGTCTTTGATATTCTTTTCTTATTTTGCATAAATTTGTTTTTCAATACTTACTATCTGCCATTTAATGCTCTGTCACTGTCTGCCAGTTACACTATTTTTATTACTACTCCAGTGACATCTTTCGTGATTTTCGAGTCTCTCCGTGCCCTAAACTGTTTGCAGGTGGAGGCATACCTTCAAAGGCTGTGTGTAAAGAATGGGGCACAAACTCTTTTCGAATTTATTAACCAAATATGCACTTTGGAAATTTGCATATATGTTATAAGGAGTGGATCGTCATTAATTAATTTAATAAGCTTGTCTTTGGTTCCACACAGAAACACTCTTGGAAAAAACCACACTTCAACAGCAGAGAAAACAGTAGATACAGAAAATACGGTAGCCACCACTAAGATGTCAGCATTTATCATACAATCATCAGTCTTTGTCTGATAAGAGCAAAGGAAATACCTATTTTTAGAAGAAATTCTTTAATCTGCTCCAGTGGAAATTTAGACCCCTAAGAAAAGTGAAGCAAAAATTAGCAAATTTTCAGAATATGTAACCTATTAAATTAAACTGGGTGAACAGTATTTCTTTTAGCATGTTTTCAGTCAATCAATTCTATTTATGTAAATGAAGCATGACATTTACTCCCATGGACTGAGCTAATTTGGAAGTTTTAAACAGAAGCAGGATCAGTTCATGGAAAGCCGTATGGTCCCCTTATGATCTTCCATTAAACTAAATGACAGATTTACAGTCACAGCTACAACAGCAACAGCAAAAAAAAAAGTTAACTCCCATTTTTCACTTTAAAGTTATTCCTACTTTGAGGGTCTTTTTTTTCAGCAGTAACAAAAGTGCTGTGAAGTAGAAGAATACTATTATTTTGTGTATCTATTTCAATTACCATCATATCATTACTATTGAATGTCAATCAAGACAAAAAAGATCAGTCAGAATCCAGATTATCAGGTAGAATCTCATAGCTATATCACATCAAACGTTTAGGGATTTATCACTTCATGCCCTTCCATTTCTTCTCAGTTCTTTAAAATGGCTGGAAGATCGAAAGAAGGAATGTTCTTAAAAGCCACAACTATATGGTATGTAAGGCAGAAGAGCTGGTTCGTGTAGTCCAATAATTTCTGTAATTTTTCCCCTTTAGCTCAGAATTGAGGCTAGTGACATGCTTTGCTAAATGCTGTCTCCCTGATAGACACTCAGCTCTTATATTAGGAAAATACATGACCTGGAGAGGCTATGATTTTCACTAGTCTTTTGTTCTGCTGGTAAACTGTCCAGGTTATTTAAAAAATTGTGTACGGTTTTTCATTTGCATTCATATGGCTCCAGCTACCAGCCACAAGTTCATCTTATGCCACTTTTTAGTGCATTTCAGGGCCTATTATTATCTCCATGTGGAAATACCAATGTTCTGTAAACAGGCTACCTCAGAAGCTGAATTCCCCCAGTTATCCCCTGGAAAGCCTTGTTTAAAAAATTCAATTTTTTTCTGGATCTTTGCTGCAATTTCAGTTTTCTAATAATTCTTTTAAAGGTTTAAACGTGGATGATGTCCACTTCTGTAGTAGTCTGAGTCTTACTGTTGCCTTATAGAAAAGTAGAAATACCATCCCTGTTGTTAATACTTCCATGTTTATGAATGCACTAATTACATTGGTCCTTTTTATCACCACATTGCAATGGGAGCTCGATATGAGTTGTTATTTACAGTTAACCATAAATATTTTTTGGAGTCACCACACTGATGACATAGTCCTTCAGCCTGCACATACATGCCTACCTGCTTAGTTCCTAGAACTTTGTTCTCCCTGATATTAAGATGTAGTTTGTCTGAATAAGTCACACTTTACTGTGCAATTCATTTTGATTGGTATGACTGACATTTTTGTCATTATGTACCACTTTACCAACCTTTGTGTCACCTGCCAATTTTATCAGCAGCAATTTTATACTTACTTCCTAGCCCCTAATGAAAATATTGAATAGTTCTAAAGGGAAGCACTGATCTCTGGAGCACCTTGTTAAAACCACTCCCTTCAAAATTATAATCTCATTGACAGTTAGTTTTAGAGACCCACTAGTTTCCCAGTTTTTAGCCCTTACAACATATATTACTAATGTTTAGTACAGCCAGAAGATCATATGTGTCTAAGCTAAAAACCTTATAAAAGTCTACATTTATTTTTACAAGGTAACATGTAATAGATTTTTTTAAGTTAGATATTTTTGATAGACTTCATTTCCTATAAAGCCATTCATATCTATTAATTCCTTATTAAATCCCTCATAAGTTTTAACAGTGTTTTGCCTGAGCTGATATTAAGCTAATATAATAGTATGCTGTATATAGCTCATACCAAACTATGCATACGTCAAATAAGGCCGAGTTAGAGGACTTGGTAATAAAATAGCCTTTATTTTATAGCTAATCATGAACAAATCTCTGGAACTAGAGGGGCCATTTGTATTTTTAGATAGATAGAAGATGTACTCGGCGCTTATGCCTAATTTACTCCTTCAGAGATGATTCAGTGAAGTCAAAAGTGACTTAGAAAGTGCATCATTCCTTCAGGCCATAAACTTTGGGAAGAAGAGAGGATGATTAGCTCTTTTCAGTGTCCTAATCTAACCCCTTCACTGCCTGAAAGGACTTTAAGGAGGTTAAAAAAAATCCAAAACAGTTTTATAATGTGAATGAAAACTTCGAGGACTGCAAAATTTGCATCTGCAAGATTTTATCTTACTTTTAAAAAAACCACACACATCAGAGGATTCACAGGACACTTCTTTCCAAGATTTGCAGTGATTGTTTGGCCTTCAAGTGCGTTCCGTTGAAACTTTCTTCCTTAACAATTTTTAATGCACTATACACGACTGATTTTTAAGATTGCATCATTCTTGGTAATTCCTTCTTTCCATTATTTTATACTTGACAATAGTCAACAAAACTCTGTAGAGCTTTTTAATTGTGTGCTCTGAAAATTTCACAGGCAAAGTGCCAGCCACTTAATTGTGCTAATTATTATTCACGCAATAACGCCTATTAGTCTGCACTTTTTTTAAAGGGGTTCAATCAGCATTCAGATCTTGCTTGCCTGGCAGAATGTCATTATAGCGGCTTTCAAAATCTGGCAATAAGCCTAAGAAGAGTCCATTTTTGCCACTGGGACTGCCTAATCCAGACATCATTATCGATCAAACTGACACATGTCTGCCAAAGCGGTTACAAGAAAAGCAGGACTCTACATAGCTCTGGTATGTCCAGCCTAAGTCTGCAAAATGATAAGGATCAAAAGATGAAATCATATTTGCATGAGAAAATAGAACATACATCTACAAGCAGAAGGGTAGAGTTCCAGAACTGTATTTAGTTAGTGAAGCAGTCTTTAAAAGTGAAGAACACTGGAAGACTAAAAAGGAAGCAAGACCACTGGAAGAATTTGCCTATTTAAGTCAAGTCCCAGGTCTGGTACTGATAGCAACATATCACATTATCAAGCCTGAACATTTCCTACCCTTTGGTTAGATCCACTTCAAATTAATTTGCCTGTGGAGTGAAAGTACAGTTGCAAAATTAGCTGGAAGCATCAAGCTTCTCAAAGAAATGTGATTCCTTAACAGTGGGAATTGTGGAAGGAACACAGGAGCCATTAAATCTTTTCTACGTTGTGGTTTCAGTGACCAAGACTGAGTTTACACTGTGTGAAAGAATGAACTTGATGAATAAACACAGGGTTATTTGGAAATTCCATAGGCAATTTTTTTTCTCTTGCTGAATAAGCAATTCCATGTGACCATTTATTAATATAAAAGGCATGAGATTAGATTTGCTAGTTAGCAGTTAGCATATGAAGTCTGGCAGAATGTGGCTTAAAGCAGGGAATATGTAAAATCTCCACTGTTCTAGTGTGTACTTTATGTAGCAATATGGTCTCTGGCCACGCAGGATCAGCCAGGATTGCCGCCTACTTTCCCACACCCTGGCTGTGACAGTTCCTCTAACTCCAGAGTAACCATAATGGTGCAGACACAGATTTAACAAATTTTAGTGTCTTCACATTGTGAATAAAAAATACATACTTGGTCTTGCAGACAGTTAGCAAGGGCTTCTGAATACAGACCTTTAAAGGCTACATACTCAGTAGGCTTTCATCATTAAGCTCATCATTTAACCTAGGGAAAGCACTTTTTTTTCATGTGTTCCTTGAAACTGTTGTGCACCAGTCTCCAGATATACCCATTAGCCATCTATTAAGGAACTTTTACTGGCTGATGCACTGAACTGACCATCCAACAGCTCCAGAACAGAAGGAATGAAGTCAATAGAAAATTGAGTTTAGCACTGTTTGATTTCTCTCCTTATATGAATTTGAGAGTCAGGTATTACTGAAACGTTCACTGGTCTTAAATGCTCCTAAAAAAGCCAGCACTGAAAGGGAGAATGATAAAACTGACCAAAATTTCAGGGGTACAATAAGGAGGAAGAAAATATTTGTTTACTTTTTGTGAAAGGCTCTGAAAAAAAGAAAAGAAACAGTGACATTTATAAAGAAAAATTTTAGCTCAGGAGGAAATTTGTGGAATACCACTATAAAGTAAGAAGCTCCAGGGATTTCTTCCAAATCTTAAGTGTTCTAGAAACCTCCCCTGCCATTACAAAAATAATTCACCCATTACAAATACAGCTTTTCTAAATTTATAGGCCAAAAGTTGCTAGCATCCAAATTAATTCTGCAAGTGTTATATTAGTTCAATGATTTTTCCCTTCTGATACAGAATCATTTCAGCACAAACAACAGATATGAGGATGCAGAAACTGGTCAGGCTTTTGCCATTGAGGATTTTTTCACAGAAAAATGCTGGTGCATTGTACTAAATGATTATCTGAGCTTAACAAGTTCAACAAAACTTTGGGAAAAGTTCTTAAGTCCAGAATTAAACTTCTGATTAAAACCAGAGAAAGACAAAGACAGAAACAACTTCTTACTGCAGAACAGCTGAAATGTAATGCCTATTGTCTGCAGTATGGGTGTATAGAAAATTTCTCACTTTCTTCTGCTGCATGTGTTTCTTTTTGCATAGATGTGAGGGAACATGGAGTAATGTTGGAGACAGGTACACATGAATTAGATAGTTTGGAGGCATGGCAACATTGGAGAGCCAGTGTCATATCCTGGCTCTTGCTCAGTTTCAGCAGTGACCAGAAACTACAGGTTTCCAGATCATGCTTGTACCCAGACAATGGGACATTTGATTGAGATGGATACTGACAGGTATCCCTTCTCCTTCTGTATCAAAGCAGAAAAAAAATGTTGAAGCTGTGATATTTTCCATAAGTTGCAACTGCCATTTTCCAGTTGCTCTTGAAATAAAATTATTTCTGCGATTTTCACCTCTTAGAACTAGTCCTATCTGTCGCTGTCTTTTGTCTTCTGACACTGCCAGTGCACATTAAATACTAGTGTGCTTTGCCCCATTTCAAAGGGGGTCATTAAGCCTCACATGCCTTCACAGGGTGTCAGATGCTGCCAGCTTTCCCTTGTCATTTTTGCATTACCCTGCCACCTGTCCTTTACTCACAGTTTGGTTTCTTGATGTGAACTGCTTCAATTTTATTAGAAATCAAGCCAAATCAAAGAAAAGAGGGAAGGACTGGAAAAAAACTTAAAGAAGAGGGAAAGCTAAGTTAGTAGAAAGACTTATACAGGAAAGTGATGAATCAAGAAAAAACTCCAGGGAAAGTTGCAGTCTATCTTCTCATCATCACTCACAATCTTATCTGTACGCCAAATCTGCGAAGAATTGCAGAATTAAGCTAACTTTCATTACACACATCCTCTAAAAAAGTATGGTGTTTCAAATGGTAAAGCCTTTTTGAGTGAATCATCTTACATCTAAGTGACACAATGACATAGCTAACCACTGGCAACAAAGGAAGAGTCCTGCTTTGAGGGCTTTTCCATTGCTGGCATCAAAGTAGCCTATGATGTTCACCTATTGTTCTAAATAGCATGACAAGTCATTATAAAAACCTTCTAAGTATCAAGGCGATAAAACTTAATTCACCTCTGTTACTAATTGCATGAAAACTCAGCTGCTATAGAAGGATCAGCCAATTCTATTTTTTCACACTTGCACATTACATGTTGGCAAGGCTATGACTTAAAGTGTCAAGAGTGCATTTCATGCCATATATGAGACAGAAAGGTTTACAATCCACCCAGTAGATTGAATAAGATGCAAAAATTAAAGGAGGAAATAACTATTTATGTGCTATTCTTATGGAACATCCTGAGGTGTCAGAAAGGACTTTGCACTATTTCAAATGCGAAAAGACAGTATCACAAGCCCTCTACATCAAAGAAATTGTTTGCGGTATCGGACAAATAGGGCTGTTGAAATGAAGGGATATTCTTGTACGAAGAGATGCCTTTTCTACCAGTTTGTCCCAGTAAGCACTTTCTTTTTAGCAGCAGAACTGTATAAACCTCTTCATCCTTTTGCTTTGTAGGTGCCAGTTTATCATATTTATAGGCTTTTGAAAACTTGTACCCAATAAGAGCATAAGTCCCTCTGATTTTCAATGAGACAAAGAATCACAGCTGATTTTAAAAATAAGTTATGTTTTTCTATTCCATATACAACTTTTGGAAAACGCACTTGAGTATCAGTGAATGCAGGTGAAATTTATGCTCCTAAGCACCTAAGTCACTTTGGAAAATGGAAATTTGGTGCTTCTGGAAATATTACTTATGGAGTATTCATGGTCTTTTATTTCCTGGTTAATCATCCTTGCTGGTTAAAGGAGAATCTATTTTAAACTTTATCTATTTCATGTTATCTATCTTAAAAACTATACAGAAACTCTGTGAATGTTCCTCTCAGTGGGTGTCCTTGCCTTCTTTCTCTCCTTTGTATTATTACAGCACACTCATTGCACCTTCTCATAAATTAAATCATCCATATCCCAGAGATTGCACTGTGTATGCCTGGGAATTTATACAGTGATTAGAACAATAGGATCCTGATTCTGAACGGTGCCTTTGGGATTTCCTGTGATATCAATTATATACAATAACAATCCTGCTCGTGAACAGCACTAGCCTACAAGCACTCAGCTCCAATGGCATGACACTTAGAATTCCTCACCTCATTTTCATTGACCATGAGAGGAAAAGCAAAGAGTAAACAAACAGAAGATGACCTTTATGAGTAAAACATCTAAGCATAAAAAGATTAATCAACCCCCATCAGACAGTCATTAAATCAAATAAGAGCTTTTCTTATACTTTTAAAGCTCAGATTTACAGTCAGGCAAATTGTGTAAAAAGGCTGGTAATACAGTGACGCCCAGTGCCACTGGGCTTTAGAAAGCTGACAGTTGCTGTAAAATAGTCATTAAACAACCTCTAGAAGAGTCTCATCAGCAGATGCCCCCAGGTGAAGGAGAGAGAAAGCTGAGAGAATGAAGGAGAATCTAACATCTTAGCATGACTGAATTAAACAGAGCATATTATGCTGATTTTCCGAGTCAGCCCAGTAATTTAATTTTCATAGCAGTTCCTTTGATTGTAGCAACCATTTTATGAAACATTAATAAAACTTCTTTTTTATGTAGCACACATCCCTTTTCCATTTCATTAAGAAAAAAAAAGTAAGGATGTACAAATTTGCTGACCATTAGCTCTGTAAATGACAAAAACAAAGATTATTTTTAATGCAGTGCCACTGTGGTGGGTAGACTAAATTTGGGTTTACAATAATTTCAACACAAATTGGAAGAGACAAATTGTACATGGATTTGCCATATTGTACGGCAATGTCATCCCATAAATCAGAATGGTCTACCGCGTGTGTGCATGCGTGCATATATACTGCTTTTATATGTAATTATAGTTAGTAATGATATATGCTTCACTGGAATTGATTCTTCTCTTGCTTTTACTTGTATAAATTACAGAATTAATTGAAATTAATATCAACATAAAACTGGTGTAAATAAATAGAAGAGAGAATAAATGTAGTTACCTACTTGGGAGAGTGGAATACATACACACAACTGTATGCTTGCAGTCAAGTGCCAGTCAGCATTGGCTCAATTACATGTAAATATCATGTGAAAAATTTAGAAGTTTTGAAAACTTTCAGCAGAGATCAATTCTGCAAGTATTAAAGAATGTACAAAAATGTGGGGTAAATTTAATTTTCCTTTGATTCTTTTTCCTTTTCCTTCCTTCTTGTCTTCTGAAATTCCATGTCTTTCTCTCCTAATGTCTTCAATTTAGTTTATAACTAGATAAAGGCATAAATGTAAAAAAGGAAACAAGGAAAAAGAAAACATGAGGAAAAAGAGAAATTAAATGTACATTGACATTACATTTTCCACTTCCTTTGGGATACTGGTCCATTTTTCTTGGAACCAAAATTTCCCACTACGTTTTTGCTTTGGAAAAACAGCTAAACATTTTTGCAACAAAAATATCTTCCTCGAAAAAATACTGACACCTCTTTAACCACAGAAAATACATTTTGCAGACAGCAAAGACATGTCACAAAAACATGTTCTCATTTGGTTACAAAATCTGTTTCTTTGTTGACTACCTCATTTAAATGCTGCCTCAAAGTCAGTCTCCTATCATAACAAATAGAGAAACTCATATGTGGAAATACACATGTTTATATTTACCTATATGTTTATTTATATAGATATATTTATTTACATAGATACAAACATACAGCACAGGCAAACTATGCTAAGAATAAAGACCATGAAGTGTTCAAATAACAAGTTTTCCAAGTTAAGACTATCTGCTAGACCTAAACACTGCCCACATAAAAAACAGGCATCAAAGCCACAGGATTACATGCTATTTTCCCTCATGATAACTTAGTTTGAAACAAAAAGAAAAACCCACCCTGGTTGGTTAGTGCATAGTCAGTGTTATAGCTTTTTGATATTTATTTTAACACTTCCTCAAGAAGGAAGAAAATGACTCATTCATCTCACAGCAAGGGACCAGCCTCTGAAAGATACTACATAGTTTATTCATAGAAATGAAAGCACCAGTGGGAAAAAAAAGTGTCTTGTACAGGTCTTACACAAACTTTTTTTTGTGATCTCTGCCAGATCACATCCTCCCTCTGTGTACCAGACTTTCATTAGTGAAATATCATTAGAGATATATTGGTTAAACTGTACAGGCGGGGTTATTTGATTTCACTTTTAGTTTTCAAAAAATTCAGGTTTCTCTAAAATTGAAGTACTTGTCAGGAGCCAGAGGAGAGCAACAGATGCTGCAAGAGGGCCTCTTCATTTACTGCTCCCATCAGAACAGGATATACATGGCTTTGACTTTGGTTTCTTTTATTTGGTCTCCACAGAGAGACTCCAGGCAACTCACACAGATCATGCAGCTATTTTGGGGATGTCAGATGGCTAATGCTCACTTAGAGGGAAACCTATCCTAAGCTCGCTGGTCTTAGGTTGGCTTTATAATCCTTGCACAATAGATTCCTCATCTTATTTAGAATTTTGCAAGAGCAAGTCATATAGCATTTATACTTTATTTACTATTGATTTGGAGCAGGAAAATTCTCTTTCCTCAGTATCTTCACCTGTAAAATGAGGATAATGTTTATCCCTTTGCAAAGCAGTTTTAGATCATCCTGTGACATGCACGATTTCAAAGTGTCATAAACCTCCCATTGATTCATTTTTGCCTACTCAATATTACAGTGATAGCAACTGAATAGACACATAAATTACATTACAAACTGTGGCTGCTTTTCCAGTTTGCTTTTTTCTGTTTAAAAATTTTATTATGTGATAATAATCTGGGAAAGCATGTCAGTTGCATATGGAAAATACTTATTACATGAATAACTACTATACATTCTCTCCGATTTTTTCTGTAGTGTTGCATTCCCACACAACTGCTTTGTAGTGTTACTGCCTGTTGTACAAAATGCATTTTATTGCAGTCATACCTTTTTTGTGGCTTTGTGTGTTTGTGTGCAAGCATGAGAGAGTTTTATATTATTCAATGTTATATTAAGTGTTAGAAGTGTTAGCTTTGACTTAATATTCAGTGAAGTGCCAAGCAAGTAGGCATACAAAACATTTAAAAGTACCTTTCCCAGAAAATTCCAAGAGGATTCACATAAAGTTTCTTCAGCTAATATATACAAATAATTCCTCTAATTACTTCAAATGCATTAACCCTTTATGTCCCATTCTAATGGAAGGATTTAATTATGAAACAAAATTGATTTCCCTGTAAATAAATCAGAAAATTCATACTACGGTCTATAAAGCTTTTATTCTGAGCAAAGAATTTTACAAATCACAGAGAGAAAATGTTGCAAATTGCAGCACATCACGAATTTTAATATAGATGGGAAAGGCAGAATATGGTACCATTTATACTGAGTTTTATAAAAAATAATTTGCATTCACCATATCGTTTTACAGACAGAAACATGAACTTCACAGGTGGAGGGTGTTTTTTGCTATTGAAATTATTCTGTATGCCACTAAAACAGTTTGGAGGGTTTGGTTTTTGTTTGCTTTTTTCCAGCAAAGATATACAAACAGGTTAATGGACAACAGCATAACCAGGCAACTGAAATTTATGAAGCAAAACTTTTGCCAGAACTCTGAAGCAATGCTTGCAAATTCCTGATGTACTACATTCACATCGCTCAAACAAGGAGGAGCAACTGTAGCTACAGCAGGCAGAGTCGTAGCTAAAGGACCAGAAAAGCGGAAAGAAAACATTGGGTTATTTTGCTATGTGCTAATTCCTTTCAAAAGGCATTAAAAATGACAGGAAAAAAAAAAGGTAAAATGTCAGGAAGTTAAGCTATGTAGTAGACTGGGCTGCAGTTTCTCAGAAGTTTAATCTGTACATAAAAACCCAAATGCTGGCCTAGGTATTTTCTTGCAGTGTTGTTTTTGATTGAAAACTTTGTGAATGTTTGTAATATTGCTGAGAGCCTATTGGCAGATGAGCATCTCTTGCTATAGTCTCCATCATTATTTCCCTGTCTTGTCTATTAACGAGCACTATCATCCCATCGTAAGATGACAGCTGCAACACGTACTCAGGCGCAATAAACAGCTAAATGAGGCGCACAGCAATTTCACTTGTCACCAGAGCCCTCGGCACGACTGGCTGCACAGCTTGATGCATAAATTCATGAGGCTGTTGCATATGATGGAGTATGCCTGGCTGAAAGAGGTGATGGATAGCAGGGCAGCTAAAAATGGCCATCACCTTGACTCTGTCAGGACATTTTTTAAAAGTACCCCATCAGCTCTCTTTCATTCTTTCATGTACACTATCCCCAAGCTATAGGCTTCTGAAAGTACTGATATAAGACTTTTCCTTACTGAAGGTTTTTGGATCTGAAGTCAAGTTTCTTCTTGGGTTCAGTGGGCGCAATATATGCTGCTAATGTGTAGGGTGAAATGGTCCCATAATAATTGTTCATTCAACATACAGCAGAGTCATAAGGTTAAGCACTAACAACAGAAATTTTCAATTTTCCCGAGTACATCTAAAATGTTGGTAAAACACACACACACGCACAGACACATGTGCAAGGAAAAACACATAAAGTCTCATGCAAAAGTACATTCAATTATGTATATGCATACAAAACTATGTTTTGCAAAAAGCTGCAGGAGCTGTTCTTGAATGCATTACAGTAATTATACACTATGCAAAACTACTACAGGTTGACATAACTTGCCATTGCATACTGTTAGACCTGAATTAACAACATGCTTTCTAATAAGTCAAAAAAATGGAAGGAAAAATTACAACAAAGAAAAAGGAATCACTGCTTACGGGGTTTCCAAATGAAGCCCAAAACTCTAGTTTCCATAAGCACAGTATTTGATGTCCCAGTGAAATTCTTTGTTTGTGTCCCCTCTATTTGTGTTACTGGAAGTCACCTAAGGAAGACAAATACAAAGGCAACAAAATCAATGAGGCAGTTTCCTGAAAAGCTTCATGCATTAATCTCTATCACACAGAGAAATATACACCACTATAAGGGAAGAAAGTCACTTGATCTCTAATAAAAGAGAAAACCCTTGGTAATAAACAATTAATAAAGTTGTCATGATTTGTTATGCAACTATGAATCAATGTTCGTGATAAAAATGACCACTTTCATTGCTTGACATATCTATGATGTGGTAGTATTACAAATACCATTGCTACATTGAAACCTACACAACCATTGTGGTCAGATTCTTAACTTTGTTAATGTCAGATGTTAACAGGTGGTGGGCTTCCCATTTTGAGCACACATACACACATGTCTGAATGAAAAGTGTCTCCTCATGCCTGTCTTCTCTTTTCTGCTAGTAAACACTCTTCCAAGCTGGCCAACTTTACCTGGTTCCCATCTGCAGTAGGAGTTAAGACATTTCCTTCCTGCAGTCTTCTGGCAGCAGTGCTCTGGACACAGCTCATCCAGGCCAGCAGCAGCTAAGTGCTGCCAATGCCTGCTTGTCATCCAAACCACCAGGTGCTGGTAAAAGCCCCTGAGAGGGAGGCTGTTGTGGTTTAAGCCCAGCCGGTAACTCAGAACCATGCAGCCACTCGCTCACACCCCCACCTGCCTTCCCCCCCACCCCCCCGGCCCCCACTCCCAGAGGGATGGAGAGGAGAATGGAAAGAATGTAACTCCCAC
>WYDI02034664.1:0-13889 GCA_009867235.2 Psittacus erithacus
CAGAGCATGAGACTCAGAAAGTCCTTGGTCAGAGTAAACATTACTGAGCAGCAGCTAAAACCATCGGTGTTATCAGCTCTGTTCCCAGGCTGAAAGTCAAAACATAGCACTGCGCCAGCTACTAAGAAGGAGAAAAATGACTGCTACTGCTGAACCCAGGACAGTAGGATGAACAGGGTGATGGGCCGGAAGCAGAGTGTTGCCAGCAGGATGTCTGACTCTGCAAAGGGTTAATTAGAAGGCAAAAGGAAGATGCAGAAAAAGTGAGTAGTAAATTATTACAAGGCAAAACCTGACAACAAGCCAAGAGAAGAAAATAAAGACAGCAGGACGATGGTTTGTTGGAAGTGGTGGAATGACCGAGAAGAATGTGAACACTGAAGATTCTTGGTGCTGGACAACAGGAAATTGTTAGTGACCTTATTAAAAGCTCTTTTAGTGAGAAAATTGTCCATAAGCTAGAAAAGACAGGGCAGGAAAAAAAACATATACTGGAAATTAACACAAATTCCAGGAAAAAGGAGGGCAATGTTCTGGATATTGAACAGTGTCAGAGAAAAGATTTATCAAGGGCAGTTCTGAAGAAAAAGACTCTCATGTAAGGAAAGAAGCAGTAGATAACCTTCAAAAAAAAAAAGATTACTGTCTTGAGTCATTTTGATATGCTCCTGATGTCTAAGAGACTGAAGAAGCTAAGCAAATAGACTTGCTCTCTAACATCCACCTATTTGATGTTCTGAGTGTCATTCTTCCCATTTCTTGTTTTGAAATATGTTAACTGTAACTGATCAAGAAACTTGCCATGATCTCAAAGGAAACGTGTTTCAAATGTGAATTTTCGTCTTCAAACAAACAATGCTTCTAACCCTTATGTTCCTCACTGTGACAAGCCCTTTGTTTTGACTTCTTAATGCTGCACATTAGTACAGCAGCAGTTTGATGAATATGCTTTCCCCTGTTGTGGACAGATCGTATTGTCTGTCATTGGTGAATAGTCTCCTTTTTTTTTTTTTTTTTTTCCCTTGGCTAATTTCTAATTCAAAAAAAACAAAACAAAATAAAACAAAAGAAACCAACCAAAACCAAAAAAGCCCCCAAACAAACAAAACAAAACATAACCCACAACTGAAAAACATTGAAATTGAAGATCATTCAGGTGGGTAGTTAGAAGAACTTTAGGAATAATTCAAGATAAAGATGTCATCTAGAAACAACAAAATTCAGAACTGTCTAACGTGCTTTTCAGTTATCTCTGAACGTACTGGATAGGGGCTGTCACATGGAGCCAGCTTTTCTTTTGTGCTTCACATCAAAGGCAATTATGAAAATCATGGGGTTTCTTTTCACAAAACATACAGTAATTTTTAAAGTATAAATGCAAGCTCTCTATACCTACTGAAATTGTCATTGTGAAGTTCAGATTTAACAAATAAATATCCAAACCCCTATAGATTTGGCTTGGTGAATATTTCTGAATAATAGTTGTGCTACAGAATTTAGTTTTATGTTTTAAACGGCTTAATTTCTTAATGATTTTTTAACAAACTTGAACTAGCATTGTCTTACAAAAGACACACTGAATATCAGCATTGTGTCATGAAAGCAAACTTCTAATATTCAGCGACTACATTTCTATAGTCAAGATTCAGCAAAACACAGCAACAAAAATAATTGAACATCACTGCTATAGCTAAAAGTGGATAATACACCAAAAAAATTCATTTTAGAACTTCTCATATACTAATGAAATTTTCTAAGTAAAACTGGCAACTGTAATATGACTGGAACTGGTGATAAAATGGAAGTAGGGGATGCTTTTAAACACAAAACTAAATGAAATGCAAATTAATAACATGAAAAATTCTAATCAAGATGTAAGAAAACCTATCCTAAATGCAAGCTTGTTTACTTCAGAACTTCTTGAAGTTTAGCTGTTTAATCACACTTATCAAAGGCAGTACATGATTTAGAGATTCCAGGAATCTGCAGCAAACATGGTTTAAAAAAATCCCTCAGTAATAGGACTTTTGCTTTAAACTCTTTTCAAATTGTTCCTTAACTGTTTGGGCAGAGGTAGTCCCAGCAGTAATGGAATGTACATATGTGCATATAACATATGTTTTTAACCTTAAGATTACTATCAAATTTCCATTTTTAAGCCTTCAAGTGAAGTTTTAGTTGAGGGAAGATTTCCCTATGAGTTTACTTTATATTGCTAATATCTTTATGGTTATATCTGAAACTAAATTATACACAGATTGCCTTAGGTGCATTTACAGTCTTTTCCATGGCTGTAATCTGCTTACTGCTGTTGCTGCTGTTGTTGCTAGTATCTGGTAGGATTTTCAATTGCTTTAACTTTTTCTGTGCTTTCTAGAAGCGTAGGTGAGGTCAGCCAACAATGTTGCCACTGATGAAGCCCTAAAGCTATATGCAATTAAGAAGAGTTAAACTGAAAATGAAATAGTAGATAAAAATCACTGATCTGGGAGGACAAATGCAGCTTCTGATTTTCTAGCAAAGGTGCAGCTTTTGAGTGTTTCAGTATGCAGTAGAATCCTTTAGCTTTTTGTCACATTCTTTACAGTGTTAAAATGTGTATCAGTTTGCCTACAGGACCTCCAGGATGGCAGATGGGGGATTGGAAAATACTGCCTGGAAGCAAAACTTATTTTAGTATTATTTTTATTCAATTGAAATTTAATATCTTACTTTTTGTCTTCCTCATACTTGTTAATTCCACATTTTCAGGTCATCATGGCTAAAATACTAGAACAAACCCAATACATTTGTACGACCCTTGAGATGTGTATGGGATATTTCCTGCTGCAAAGGTGTCTCCTAGTTATGAACAAAATATTACACCTATGTCCCACTAGAAATGCTTTGGGCCGTGATTAAAATTTTAGCACAGTGTTTCATGTTGGCGATACAGAGATGTTTGTATGAAGTCATCTGTTCCCAAGTCAACCACAGCAGTTTTCTAGCTAGCCTTTTGAAGTTTAACTCTGTGCAACCTCTCTCTAGCAACTTTTCTCATTATGCTTCATGCAGGGCATCATAACCCTCAAGTTAAGTTTTGCATTTTCTCCAGTAATACAGTGTTTAAGCAAAAAAAAAAAAAAAAGAAAAAAAAAGAAGTAAAGTTTGTTAAAAATGAAGCACAGAAAAATGTATCTTTGCCCTTCTATATTAGCTCTGCAGTAGTGAGCACAAAGAGCATCTTGAAAAGGAAAAACAGGAGACAGCTACACACTGAAATTCAAAAGGCAATCTGGGCTACTTACTAGCTAGTTATCTAAAGCCTAAAACTAAACATTAAAGTATCAGAAAGCTTCCTAGGAGGCACCTAGATAAATACAAAATAGCTGACTGAGACTGAATTGTCATGGGGTTAGATATTTAGAAATTTTTTACAACCTTTATCTGCTGCATGAAAATTCAAATATGTTACCCTCCCACACATTAATTTACCATACAGTTTCATTAACATGGTAGTGTGCAAGTTCACATTATAAAGTGTGAATTATGTAAATGTAAAACAACTTTGGACATATTTACAGCAACCTTCATTCTTGGTAGTTTATTGCTGCATTAAGTGAGTTTGTGTCCCCCTCAGGTCCCCAGCCTAACACATGCAGCATTTATGCAAACAAATTCTGGCCCTCTGAGACACAGAGAGCAAATAAGTGTTAGGTAACAAAGTCTGACCTCTACTTGCTACTCTACCCAGTAGGCTATAGATGCTATTCGGTGAGTGTACTAGGCTGGTTATATAAGGAACGCTACTTTGCTATCTGTTGTGTTATACCATGACCTCATTTCCGAGCTCAACTGCTATAGAAAAACCATGAACTCTTGCCTCATCAAAACTACTTGTAGGAAAAACAATTTTCTCAGAGATGATACTTTTTGGTTTTTTTGTTATGATTTGTTTTTCTAGCCATCTAGCTATCTTTCCCAATATAAAAATTTATCTGATGAATACTTGAAACTCAAAGAAGTATGTATCATACAAGAGGGTGCCAAACCTATAGATCATGTTGGAAATTGTAATTTATCTCAAAGTTCAACTTCTAAATCAGAAAATAAGAAGTAAGCAAAACGAATACAGATTATTTGATAATTCCTAACCTATTGCTTAGAATCTTTTCTTAGGTCTAAATGCAACTTTACGCACACTTATGCAGTCCTTAGTTAATTCATTTTTTGTCTTCCTTAGAATTTATAACCCTTAAGCATAAATATATGCAAAATTAGTTTTCAGGATTGAAGGTCCAAAGATAAGGATATTGCAGAACTGATGTGCAATACAGAACTGATTTCAGCCAGTATCTGACAAGGAAAAAAAAAATTATTGAAAGGAATTCAATAAGGAGAAAAACGGGTCAAATAATCAGCAGTTATGATTCAATATGAGAAGATTAAACAAATGTTTCAGAACAAGAAATGTGTCAAGAGAGGTGGAGAAAATTCTGAAAAATAGGAACTTGTTTCAGTCTGTAGGAGAAGTGGCATTTCAGAAGGTCAGAGAAAGAACAAATGCAAGAGAGATTCAGCAGCTTCAGTGAGTTCATTTTGGGAAAAAAAGATCAATCTGGGAAAAAATCTGACCTTGCCCTGACAGATGAGCACCTTAGAGGACCAGAAGCAGTGCAGCTGATATGGCCGATTATTGCCTTCTCAGTCTTCTCCTGATTAGTGCATCACCCTGAATGCCAATACGAGAGCATTATGCAGTCTACAAAAGTCTGTGAATCCATGGTGAATATAGCTGGTAATGTATATCATATGTATCCATATCCACTATTTTTTAAATTGGTATTGAAACATTTCCTAATGCAAAAACATAAATTATAGTTCTGCCTTGTATCAGACTGATAAGATCATGAAGAAGACAAAGAAGGCGAAGAGGGATCGATTTAATGCTACCTCTCTTATTATATGGATGAATTTTTTTCTCTCATGGAATGGGGAAATAATTTGTCTGCTTATTTGTGGTGCTAGCTGCATCAGAAGGGACATTGAACCAAGGACAATGCAGACAATGGATAAGGCAAGTGCTGCTTTGGAGAAGCTGTCAGTCTTTGGAGGAAACAACAGAATTAAGAGACTTCTTGGTATAACAAGAACATGTGAAAAATCTGAGATACTGTTCCCCATTTCCTTGAAGATTTCATTGGACAGTTGTCAGAAGCCATCTCCTCTTTGTCATCTAAATTAAGTATGTAACTGATCTTTAAAAAAAAGAAAAGTCTGACAGGCAAATATTTCTATTTTTCCCCTTAACGTGTCTATTCTTTTCAAGTTCAAAGCATTCCAGTGGAAATCAAACATAATTCCTATTTTTGAATCCTGCTCGTTAAGCACACAATGCATAAAAAAATGGGCTTGATGTATATGGCAATATATTTTAGATATCAGGAGCAGCTGTAAAATCTACTTTGTTATGGAAGATCTGGAATATACTCTATAAAAGAGGACTATATTCTATAGATGTCATTCAAATTTGTAAAAATTGTATTGGCTATGTTAATTTTTTTATTCATTGACTGCAGTTGTTACATGTAGTCAGGCAACATTTAACAACTGAAGTAAAGTGGAGCAAATAGAAATGAAATACAAGTGCAATTCAAGCAAAAATCACATCAGCTTACAATAAATATAACAATTTCAGCTACAGTAAAAGTAAATATTTAAGGTTACTTACTTATATTCTATTACTCTATAAAGATAAGAACTCCTTGTACAGTATCAAAAATTTTCACATTACTGCATATAAAAATAATTAATTTATTATTCTCTTAGCCTGAAAGTTGGAAACAGTGAGTAGCTGGATTTAAAATGGTAATATGTTCCTTTTAATTTGGAAAATAGGAAATCCAAATTCCATGTAAATTTCTGTTACTCAACTGATTCCCTTCATAACACATTTTAAGATTTAACATGAAATGAAAATTATCCCTGCACTATTTAACCTCTCTGTAATCCTTAACACTCTACAGTCTTCATGAAAATTTGTACTGAATGAATTTGACTCCAAAGCATAAGAAATTTACTGTTCACTTAAGTATGAGCACTATCACATCATGAGGACCAAGTTCTGTAAGCACCGTGTAAGTGCCTGAGGAAGCTGCTCTCTGCTCCCGAGAGCAGGCACTGTTACAGTTATGGTAGGAAAGCATGTGGTTTCCATCAGTTATTGCCCTTAATGACCGGCTAGAGCCCTGTCCCCAGACCCTGCACCAGCAAGGATATGATAAAACTGCTGCTGAGTACTTATAATTCATTTCAAAACTAATTAAATCTCCTTCAGTTACTTCACATGTGAGGGCAGTAACTCCCTGCTGACAAATGGTAACTAAAAGCAGACCCACGGTACCTTCCCCAAATGCTCCTTCTCAGCCAGCAGGAACACATCTGTTTATAACCTCCACTTTGATTTTAAAGGTAGTTAAAGGCTCAAGATTTCTCATTTATTTACACTGTGAGTTTAAATTTTTGTGACAAGTTTTGGAACCGAGGCTTCACAGCCCTACAAAGGATAAAGAAAAACTCTCACTTGGACAAACCTCTAAGAAATATCAGATATTTCAGTTAGGTTTTTATGCTAGACAGCATGATAATAAAGGCAGACTGAAAAGTATTGCACTTTTCCTTTCCTTCACAATAGTTTCAATTTTCATATGGACAGTTCAGAACTGAATGACAGGAAAAGATCACAGTGCCTGTACACACCAGAAGCCAGAACAGTAACACCTTTCTCATACTTGATAGGTAGGCTAACTGCCGGCCATAGATACGGTTTTCAGAAGTTGCTCACAGATTCAGTCACTATGTATTACTTATTTATGGTCCTCCATGCCCCTCTTTGCTCTATCTGACAGGTATTTCCTAGTTGCTTTTGTGTCTTGTACTTATCTATATTATGCAGAAGAAACAATTAACCCAAGTGGTTTTACCAGAACAGCAATTCTTTGCTTTATTTTATCTTGAAATTTAATTCAGGTAGATTCATTTATCCCATCTCTGTTGAACAAAAGTGAAAGAATCATGGCTTAACCTGCTTGCTTTTACAATGAAAACTCAGGGCTCTTAGTTTTTTTCTGTGTTGAAATTTTGCATGGTTAACAACAATTAAAAGGGAGATTAAAAGTTAAGATAACAAAGAAGTATGTTTATAGAAACTGGTCTGCTAGATCTCTAGCGTGGTACGGAAAGACTGCAGATTCTAAAACTAACAAAAGTGTATGTCACAAGCTGATACACTTAATGCAAGTCAAATATTCGCATAGGAAACTACAATGTGGAAGAGAGCAAGCAAGTGGAGATGCACAGTCCTTGGAGTTAGCTCACTGCATAGCTAATTTGTAGAGATAGGCTCATACAGATCTTCTCAAGGAGTCAGATCTATGCTCCTGAGAATCCAGCTTTGTCCTCAGCAGGACAAAGTTCAGTGAACTGCTATAATCTGTATAAGAAAATAAGCTTGGCTGAGAAATAACTTGGAAGGCTTCCTTTGTGGGAAGTGCTGAAATAAAGACTACTGTATTTTTGCAGAAGCATTTTAAATCCTTCAAAAAAATAGACACAGCAAGAGGGTAAGAAGACAGACACTATTAACTGGCAAGTCAGTTATAGAGAAGAAGAATAATGTCAAAGGTTAGTACAAATACAGGAGTCATACCTACTAAATTTCAACACATCATAATGGCAAGAATACTGAATTATTTCTTTTAGAGACAAAGTATGTTGCAGACTTCAATCCATCTCCTCTTTACTTCAAGGCAACAGAGATCTCCTAGCACTGTGTAATGGACCTGGCTGCTGGGTGCAGGATAAGCCATACACAAGAGAGATGCCAACATGATTCAGAGTATAGCTGCTTAATATTCCCTTGTGCCCCAGGAGAATGGACACTGAAGAGGAGTTGGGTTGTGTAACATGACTGAATGCTTCTTTAGGTGTTGCAAAATCCAAATTAGACGTATGATGTTGCTATCTATCACTGCTTTGGGGCAGCCCCTCTATCTGCTTCATTGAAAGATAAGAAAGTGCATGTGTATGCATGCACACGTGAGATCCCTTTCATCATAGGGTGAGCTCTGCTAAATATGATCCAACCTGAATTATGATGTTAAAATCCGCACACTCCTACCTCCATTATCTGTCCTTTTTGGAATTTGAGACTTATTTAATCTTTTGATGCACATTCAGTAGTCTTTGTATATGCATTTTTTTCCATTTGCTTTTCAGATTTTCAGAGGTACAGTAATTGCCTGTTTTGTCTTCCAAAAACTTAAATTTAGAAGTTTTAATGAATACCTAAAGCGTTATTAATGAGCACAGACATGCCTGTGCCTGCTTCTACCTACCCATTTTCTGGGTTGCACTCCAGTAAGAGTAGGATCAATGTCTTCAAAGAATAGGACTAATTAAACTGAAAACTATTTTTTTTTATATTCTTCTCCTTTTTTTAATCTAATAAAACCTTTAAATCCTGTACTAGACACAAGGAATGTATCAAGGGATAAAAAAGATCAAAAAGAAAAGGGTTAGGTAAAATGTGGCTTTGAGCAATTTTAAATGTTTTAATGCAGAGGCAAAATGGAGTTAACTCAGTAGCACCTTGTGTGCTGGGCATGTGCTCAGTACCCAGGAAGTAATGTCCACTTGGTACTTGGGAAGCCATGACACTTCTGCTGTCCTGTCGCAAACATGTGATTTCTCAGCTTGCTGGGGAAAAGAGAGGTGGTGCTGAACTGTTGACCTAGCTTGTCATCTCCATAAGGAGGGAAGCACATAAAGGGTGGAAGGAAATACACCAAAATGCAGCAGCTGATGCATGGCCATTAGACTGCAATTTTCATGCAGTCTAACGAAAGAAGGCCAAGAAACTACAAAACGGCAGAGCCTGGGAATACTGAAACAGGTTGTACACTGTCAATTATATTTTCCATGGCAATGATGCCTACAGGACTACAATTTGGAAAAAAAAACCCAACCAAAAAAGCCGGTTGTGAATAATCTCAAGAAGGAATTACTGAAGTGATAGTTTAGAGGTAAGTAGGTGCTACAGCTTAATCAACTGTATAAAAACGAACTATTTACCAGGAAAATCACAAGGCTTGAAGATACCTAGCAGTAAGCAAACATTGCTGCTGAGATTTAGCACTAAGTAGCGCCTGATTTATGGATTTATCAAATGCTATATCACTCAAAATGTGAAAATGAGATAAAGCAGTTAAGTATCAAGGGAAAACCAGATAAAATGAAAACCAATAAAATGTGTAGCAAACCTGGTTAACGAAGGGGGCTAGCTCCAATATTCTACATCAATGACAGAAAGAAAATTATGTAAACATGAAGAGAATGCTATCTGTAGCTGCTTATTCTTCATGGAAGCTCTTTTAGAAAATTAACAACTAATATGAAAGTAATACTTCAAAGATTAAAGAAATAATATAAGTTTAAAAGCCAGAATGGTACAGAAAACAATCTAGTTGTGTGCAAATATGAAATAGTGATCAGAATTAACGAAAAGTAAAATGTTTGGGGGCAGCTGGAGAAGGGAACAGATGCAACAGTTTTTCTAGGCCTCATTAAAACTTCACCATTTGTTTTATACCTCAAGGAAAGCAAGTTTTTCTGCAAAAGATGTGGCTGAATTTAAACTTTAATTAAACTAGTAATGTGCGTTGGATGCACTTGACCTCTTACTTTGGTACAGTTTTCAAAGAAGTTAAAGGTCTGAGCTTAGATGGACCAAGAATTCCTGTAGGAAACCCACAAAGGAGCAGAGTGACCCAGTGAATATTGGCGCACATGAGCTTGGAACACCAATCATGTGATTACTGCATGAATAGCAGCTGGCTTTTACAAGGCTCATTTATCAAGGAACAAAGCAAGTTGTGGGTGTAAGGACTCTCCTGCATACCTTTCCCATTGTATGCAGTTTGATTACGAACCAATCACCACATGGTCCATAACCATGAAAGCCTACATGAGCTGCCTTTGAGCTCTCCCAGCTGAGCAGTGTGACCTCCCCTGAGCTGGGATACCTCTCAAGGTTGTTCCTTGAGGCAGAGACACCTTTTACCAACAGCAGATATTTGGATGAGCCCAGTTTGAGCTCTGCCTGAATTGCAGCTGGATTGCATGGTGACTCTCCCTTTGAGCAGGGGCACCTCTTAAGGTTTAAGATTCTTTACCTGAGACTAAGAGATCCTTCCTTGCCCAAGGCACAGAGACCCCTTACATGTGACAGCTCCTTGGTAAGTGACTGATAGCATACTGAATTAATACTACTGAAACATTAGCATTCCATATAACTACTTGATTATTACAAAATTTGCATATATAAACCTTTAGACATAAACTATTGACCAGGTCTAGGACTAAGTCTGGATCCAGCCACACCTAGACTCCTCTTGGAGAAGGAGTTTAGAAAGCAAGGGGGTCCATTCTGAATCTTGTGACTTAATGGGAGGGTCTTCCTCACCCTTTTGTGTCTCCAGTCTCTGCGTAAATCATTCTAGCTCAATCCAAACTCAGTTTCCTCTGTATGTTTCTTCCATGTAGTAAATAATGGAGTGAACATTGCCATCAAACTTTGCTTAGTCACACTTTTACAAAATCATATTAAACCCACTTTTACTAATAATACCTTTGATGGTGATTCTTAAAGCAATCTAAATCACTCATTCACAACAAATTGGTAGAGTCGTCAGGATCCATGACATAATGCTACAACTCATTATGGCTATTAATACACTTTCCAAGCTGAACAAAATGAAACAAATTTATTCCTTTGAATGTGTAAACGGCCTGGAAAAGAAGACTGAAAGCTAGTAAAGAATAAGCAAGAGCATCACTGACAATTTTAGCACAGGGTCAACAGTTACCCATAGCTGCTGGGCATGAGTAACATAGAGTGAGTTGAGAAGCACAGCATGAAATGCATCTTGTTCCTACATTAAGAACTGCCAAGACATCTCTGTAATGGCAAGTCATACCAGAGCAAAGACAAAAGGAAGATCTTTTCCTTCATAGTTGTGCCATAAATGGTCCTTACATGCCAGAGTATCAACTTGCTTTCCAGAATTTGTCTACTGTAGATTATCCCTCCTCCTTGATAGAGCTTTCTAGCTTCCTTGTGACTGTTTATCATTCATAGCCAAATGCAGACATCAGAAAAATTACAAGTTCAATGCAAAATTAAGCCAACTTAGTCATGTATAACTGTACCTCTGAATGTACTACAGACTTTAGTCTTCATTTGTAACTAAAATGCTTGTTCTGAAGGTACTGTAGTAGTTCACCTTGTTGTGAAAGTTGCAACTGAAGTGCCATTGCAAAAGCCATCTGCAGTCAGGTGGCTTCAATGAAACTAGTTGAGTTTGCCAAATGTTTTGGGAATATAACACGAAACTGTGTGAATGTGTGTATTAAACAACACCGGTGTTTCAGCTACTTGCACTACAGTCTCAGTCACAGGTATTGCATCACATTTCCTTCAGAAGTTACATACAAGTAGTTCAAGGCACATATTACAGATAATAAAGAAGTAAAAAGAGAAAGAAAATGTACTAAAACTTCTTTCTTATTTGCTGTCTAGTGGTTCTGTTTAGGGCATTAGAAGCAGGTGTTTCAAAGTTGTTTTTTTTTATTTTTCTTCTCATTTGTTATGCATCCACATCTCTTAAAGCAAACTACATTAATTTGGGAACTGAACTCTAAAAGAACAGTCTATAGGGACTAATTTGTCCCTTGTCATTCCTCAAGCCAGAGATCCCAAAACTCTTCTTAGTTTGCAGGTGACTTAACAGTAGTAAAAACTGAAACAACTTACAAAGCAGTGCGTCCAACTGGGATTTTAAATAACTAGCACACTTTGAAATGTATTCCACCCTTCACTCTTTTTTGTTTTTCCATTTAGAAAACATAGGAGCAGTTCATGAAAACCCAAGAAAATTACTATCCTCTTAAATGACAAATGTAAATAGCTGGAATGAATTACTATTTATACTCACTTGATATAATACGGCACTTTGTTTGGTGAGATTGCCCTCTCCCAGGGGCCTTGGACAGAAGCTGTTAACAACAAACAAACAAATAAATAAATAACTGCAAACATACAGTCATACATACAAACATACCTAGAACAGAAACATGGAGGTCAAGTTCAAAGCAAACAGGAAAGACTATGTTAATCTCTAGAATTACTGTTTTACACTTGGCCACACTGATACAGGTCTGCTTGCTCAGTTGCCCATGAAGGCAGGATGGATTAACCTGCTGTTATGAAATTTCTGTCCTAATCTGAAAGAAATTGAATTCATTCAGCAGCAGAGATTATATACAAAAAAGCCCCTCCTTGACTACTAAGCTTACAGGATAGATAGGAAGCAGAGCACACAGTCTATCTGGCATGTTCTTTTACAGGGTTGCTTCTGCTAATGTCTTTGAGTCTTCTTCAATTTCTTTCATTGTGTGGTCACTGCTTTGCATCCTTCTAGAAACAGAATTACGTCCTTGTTTACATTTTACATTGACTGAAGTTACACTGAGAGACCATCCAAGTATTTTATTTTTTCTCATGTTGACTTGTTCTAAACAGAGAACAATTTCATTTTTATTTCTCCACATTACTAATTGTGTCTTACTGACTTCCAGTAACAGCAAATAATGGGGAAAATGACAGTGTGATCACAAGAAATGGAGAGAAAATGACATTACTCTCTATTGGCTATTACAGTGTTATATATCAACATCAGTTTACAATATAATGAAAATATTTTGTAACAATGCTTACTATAAAACTCATTGCTGGCAAAACAGTTGTAAATTATTTTTTTTTGTTATGTTTTATTAGAGGCAGAGATAAATTAGAGTTTAGGCCATAATTGGAAAGATAATTGTTTTTGTTAAGTTTGTTATCTGTCAAGCCCAGTAGCACCAAGAATTTTCTTTTTTAATACAGTGATTAAAAGAGAAAATATATGAAAAGTGATCTAGTGGGGGAAAAAAGCAGCCTGTTGGCTTTACCTAGTGTAACCCTTCTTTTTAGTGACCCCTGCTGTTCACAAAGGAGATCAATTGTTACCAAGACAACTAGCAATTAGTCGCCGTTTTGCTCTGAGTATTTTCTTTCCCTCTCTCATTCAAAATAGATACTTTAAAAACGCCACTCCCAAGATGCAAATACTCTAACAAAGTCAACAAATCACAGTCCAGGGGGTAGGAAACTGAAGCGAAGGAGTTCGACATAGATTAGAATTTTTACACTATCAATTCCTTGGTAATTCCTTTGTAGGTTTTTATTCAGTAATACTAATCTGAGTGTTAATATGTGTTCTGTCAAATAGTTTTAAAATTCCTACTCAGTGACAACGATAAGGTTTCTTAACCTTGGGAACTGGTATTATCTGAGGACTAATTTGAATAGAATTACACCAAGTTATAACTTTTGAAAGTAAAATACTCTTTAGTATTAACTAAAAACTGACTTTACATATTTCTCTCCTAAACAATCATTAATATTCCCAATGGAAATACTACTGAGCTACAGTTCTTCCACTTTAAGGTTTGTTTTCATTCAGTACCCAAATGACAGAATATATTGCTGCATATTTTTTCAGAAGGTGTATTTCTTCTGTTGCTTCTGAATTAATCTGTGCAAGAGCTTTGCAGTCCTAATTTATTATCACAGAATCTTACATAAGGTAGTGTTCTTGATACATGTTGTGGTTTAAGCTTATTCGTAAATTAGACAAAGCATGTAGCCTGCTTGTTTTCCCGCCACAACCTGTTCTTCCCCCCACCCCCCCCAGTCCCGGAGGGATGGGGAGGAGAACCGAAAGAATGCAACTCCCACGGGTTGAGATAAG
>WYDI02034665.1:0-25566 GCA_009867235.2 Psittacus erithacus
AATTTTCCTCCCCATCCCTCTGGGAGCCGGGGGGGAGGAAGGAGGGAGGGGTGAGAGAAAGACTGCGTGGTTCTGAGTTACGACTGAGCTTAAACCACGACATTGCCTCGACAGATTCTTGTTAAGTGATTTAACTGCATGCTCAACTTTGAAATCTTAACTAAATAGTATAAAGTATTGGTTGTAGACATATAATCCCTTAGACATAAACCATTCTAAGTCTGAATCCATCAGAAACCTAAACTCCCCTAAAAAAAGGTTAGAAATGCAAAGAGGTCCTTTATGACTCAACAGGAGGGTCTTCCTGAGAGTTTTGTCTAACCCTAACCTCTATCCAGTGAATAATCAAGTCTACCTTGTCATTGAACCTTCTTAAATCATTGTCTCACTGAGTGCCAAACTTTGTTAAATCACTGTTTTGCATCAATAAACATTGCTACTTTTCTCACAAGTAAAGCGCACGTTTATCTGCGACAGTAAAGTAACTCAGTCTTTATCAGTAGGCCTTTGAGATTTCCTAGTATTAGGTGGATTACTTCATTCTGTCACGTGAGAGATTTTTCTTTTTCATAATGTTTTCTGTTAAATTGCACAAGTGGCAACCTTCTTAGACTAAAATTTTCCCCTTTCATGGAAACTGGAAATGATTCTTCGTCAGACTAGAAGTCATCACCTATACTTATTTTTAGAAATTATTGTTTCAAGAACTTTTAACTTTCTCTTCTTCCTTTGAAAGCTGCTTGGTATTCTTAAGTGCCAAATATATCTTTCACCAAATACTGCATTCTATATCAACCTGCATTTTAAGAATATACAAATATCTTAATAAGCTAATTATAGGTTTATTATTACTGGCTCTTAGCTGACCTCAGACAAGATAGTGAATAAGCACATCTGTGTCAAAAGGGGATTGGTGTGACCTACCTCCACTCTTTTCGGTTTAGTCCTCTTACAAAAAAGAGCGTAAACTTAATGCTGGTTCAATATAAAAGCATAGCATGATGAATTTAATACGGAACAAAAAACCTCAGACATTTTAACAGATAAACAAGTGGCATAAGTCAGTGTGTTCAATCAGATGTATTCTTTAGGATTTGTAGTTTACGAACTAGACTGGAATAGCATGACCAACACTCATGTGTCATTGCTTTTGATATCCCAGATAGGATGAGGTATATATGAAGTGGAATTGCCTACATATTTTTGTAGGTTTAGAGTTCATGCTTATACCTGAACTTACAGATATTCAAAACTCTCTCTTGTATGAATATCATGAAAAAACAATGCTGGCCCCTAGCTAAGCATCAGGTTCTATTGCTTCTTCATAAGGCAACAGACTTTCCTAAACAAATGCTGTAACAAACAGACTGAGTTTCCCCATTTGCAACTAATTACCACAATACTAGTACTCACAGTCCAAATTATCTAATGGTTACAGATAAATATAAAACTTTCCTAGTATCTGTCCCTCTGTCTTACGTTCATCTTTTCACCTTCCTTTGGGTCCTGTTGCCAGTGTTACCACTCTTCCTCAAATGTAGTAGGTGGGTGGTATTCATGGGGAGTTATCAAAGTCCTGATGAGTTCTTTGTCAGGTAGCATTGTTTTTCTGTTCTCTTTGTTTCTCTGAAAGCAATTTTACCTGGCTTGCTAGGTTGCCCTCTTTCCATTGTCTGTGATTTCAGTTAACAGTCTGAGCGCTCTGGTATAACTATGTGTATGGGAGTACATTGCCACAATACAGTTTTAGTTAGGGTCATAGGTAGTTCACTCTTCATAGAATGTCTGCCTAACTTTAGTATCTGTTATTTAACAATAGGTGTCATGCCACATAATTGCACAGAGCTAAAGGAAATTTGGGCAACAGTTACCTGACTGCTGAGCAGTCATCACAGCTGGAATAAACTAAAATCATTTCAGGCTAAAGGTGAACCAAGCGAGCACTGCCACATCAATGCAAAATGGCCTTTTATTAGCAAGTCAAAATCATATGTACTAGGTTAAACACAGAGCAGAACAAGATCGAGAGTAACAAAATAGGTTCTTCACTGAGATGATGGCTGGTCACTGGAACAGGCTCCCCAGGGAAGTGATCACGGCACCAAGCTTGTCAGAGTTCAGGGAGCATCTGGACAATGCTCTTAGTCATATGATTTAGTTTTAGGCAGTCCTGTGAGGAGCAGGGAGTTGGACTCGATCCTCATGGGTCCCTTTCAACTTGAGATACTCTATGATTCTATGAAAATAATAGTTCAATAAAATTGAAATTTTTTATTTCACTTTATTTAACATTTTTTAATCTTCATTGGTAAGCAAATTTAGATTTTCATCCTTCAGCTATTCAGACTCCAGCTAAAACAGATATTTTTTTAAGTAAGAGGAACAAAAATCCATCTGGCATCATTCTTCTCCTTTCCTGGAAGAGGATGTCTACATTACACAAGTTACAGGAATATAAGCAAATAATTTATTGATTCTGTTTTCTTTCCTACCTGTTCTACAGCATTATTTTTCAAATAATTGATGACTATTTTATCGTGCTTGTGTGATTTTAGGTAGGTTTGATACTTTTTGAAGCAGTAGAAATAATATATAACAATAGTGCAAGGAAGAAACCGAAAATTAGCTGAAGGTTTTCAGTATTTTGAAGGCCAGAACTTTAGCTGAACTTTGTGAGACAGAAAATTTCATGTAGCAATTACTGTGGTCATTCTGAGATTTAGGGTTTCACTTCAAACACTTCAACACTATCTTTTAAAAAAGACACACTTTGATTTGAAGATTTTGAATAAGATCAATCCCGTTATATGGTGTCTAATTATGTGAACTAAGAAGTTGAACTTAATTTAGTGAATCTGTCTAGTTATAGTTCCTAAACTACACATAGGGAGCACCATAATATGAATGGACTGTGATTAGATGTGATTAACTTGATGAAACATCTTAAAATAAGACAAGCTTCCCAGAATTCCTGTGTTTGGAAGTTTCTTTTTTCCAAATCCCCCCATTTCCCCCACTCTCTATAAATTCTGGGACACATGCTATTCCATAAAGGCTTCACTAGTATCAAAAAATAGATGTATTACTACTTAACATCAGCGTAGGTGTTACTAGTTCCCTGTTTTTATTCACTGTTTTCCTTTTCGGATTTTAAAATATCTCACACAATATTTTCATTATGGTATTGCAATGAGAAGTCATGTCCATGATCCAGTTACTGTTCTCCTTGATACAGCTTACCATCATTTATTTATTCTTTTTTTATTTTTTAATCCTAGCAGCATTTTGTCTTGTTTTCAATTATTTCAGTTTATTGAATGGTCCTGATTGTTCCATTAGTCTTTAATGATTGACCTGTTTGTATTTTGGTTGCCTCAATTTGCTATTAACTAGGTAACAAAGATATAAACAATTTGTTTAATCCACTGGTAATTCAGTTACTACTCAAGAGGGAGGAGCAATATGCTTTCTCAGTTCTGAAGGCTTTCATTGTGAAATATACCGACAGTTAGTGGAGATGTTGTTTACTCTAGAATTGAATAATTCTAACCCACTGATATTTTCATGTAATATATACATGCAGAAATGACTGTAAAAGTGGAAGGGAAGCATGGAATTAGACATTTTCAGTATTCTGTTGTCTATTCTGCAGCTACATTTTTAAAATCTCTCATTTTCATTCTTTAAAAAAAAACCAGATAGCCAAGCTGAGTCTTACGCACAAAACAACAACAAAAGTAATGTAATGAAATAAAATGACAAGGATTTTTTTTTTTTTTAAGAGAACTCTTATTGTATTCACAAGCTTATGTGGAAGTATCTTCCTTATGAAGTATTTATGGACATGTTTTATTTATAGAATGCTGTGGCAGTTATACAGAGGACTGAAAAAATAGCAAAGAATTTTTGTATTTTATAAAAAGCAGCTCTTAAGACAAACTTATTAGGCCTTTCTAAAACTTATGAAGAACATAATAAACTCCAGCACCCTCTCATTTTCTTAAAGAAACATTAATTTATCTCAGTATTCTTCAGTTCTGCAAGTGAGAAATATGCATGTGGAGGACATGAGACAATCTGACTGCATTGAACAGATGCTTCATGCTTTGGTGTTTTAAATTATGTATGACGAATGAATGTTTCTTTTCATTAATGTGCAAATTGCAACTGAAATTTTTCACAAGTTTTTTGTGTCCTGTATCTCAAGGAAAATGACCAACTAAAATGTGATTTTTATTTTTTTTTTAAATCCATGTGAACGCAAACACACACAAACATGCATGGGGTGCAGTTTATTAGAATGTCAGAGCGTGCTTTCAATAGATCACACTTTCCCACACAGTAGATACTTTAAATGTGGCCGCTCCTAATTTCTGAGTGAAATGTCACTGCCTATTCATTCATAACCTAGGGCAATATAGAATCATAGAATCAACTAGGTTGGAAAAGACTTTTAAGATTTTCTTGTGAAAAACAGTCACAAAGGATGTTACAATTGTCTCCTGGGGTCTTGAACCTATTTAGAGCAGTGGTAACAGCCTCTGACTGTAACAGATCGCTCACACCTGCAGTTGCCATCATATAAGTAATTAAAAAGTGACAAGATGTTCATTTATTATGAAGTTATCATGCATATTTTCAGCTAATCAAACATTTCAATATCTAGGTAGGCGTTCTTTCATAATAATTAAATAATTATACTGTGAAAGGGAACACGATTACCAAAGCCAGTTCTTATCAACATTAATGCCTTTAACCCTAGTTTTACTTTATTTCACAAATATTTATCCTTGCAAATCTTTGTAAACTTTAGAAGCAGCTCCATAAATTCCTGAAAGACACTGAAGAGAAGCTTCATGGTGACAGTTCTATTTTCACTGAAAACGTAGGCGTGCCATGAGAACTAGTTTAAACAAATGATGCTTTGGTCAGCAGGTGTTTATTTCTCTCTTTTGTGGTGGAGTTTAGTGCATGCCTGCATCCAGGCATGTAGCTATTTCTAGGAAATAATTTTAAGGTAATGGCTATTCTCTGATATCTAACACAGTATTTGTTCTTATGCAGATTAAATATAATAATTTTCATATGTATTTATTTTAAGTTTGCAATAATTGTTATGACATTTCAATTTACTTTAATCCTAGAATTTTTGCAGCAAAATAATCATTAAAACACTTATTCTTAGCATCAGTAATTCCCATAACAAGATATATAATCACAATATTTTTCATGTCCAAAATTCTAACTTGTTTATTCTTATACAAGTATCATAATCGTTATATATTTTTGGTTTTGAGATCTCAAACACTTGCAATTTAGAATAATTGATTCTTCCTGCTTTCCAAGAGTTGAAGGATACTTTCTATTTGCTGAAATCAGAAAAGGAAAATATGTTAAAGAAAGCCTTATATAAAGCCAATTAAAATCAGTAAAACAATATCACATCATTCAGTGCATGGTTGATCATGCCTCTGTCCTTTTCAAATTCAAGGCTTTTATTCCCTTGCCACCTAGCACAACTGACAATCCTGAGTTACATATCTGGAAAAACTTATGCATAGAAATATTAGACATGCAAAACAGAGGTTCCCAAAGTGCAGTGCACACACTGAAATTAAAAGGTATTGGAGAGGGAAAGGAAGGGAATGCAAGACAGAAAAAACCTTGGAAATGTTAGCATGGTGAATGGCTGAGATATGCTGAATATTGCTAACAAGCTGACGAGTAGGAAAAAGAGACCCATAGGAACAGAAGAAATTTATGTGTTCTTGTTTAGTGAGAGGCGTGTATTTCCATGACACCATTCATTCATCATTTACAGCTGTGAATGACTGCTTGCACACACTGGATTAGTATTTTCTTTTTCATACATTGTATGCAGTTGTTAAGAATTACTTATTTAAGCTACTCAGCATAAAGCTATCACCATGCCCAGTGGTCAAGTAACTCTGCAGCTTGTCAGCTCTCAATTTACCTGAAAGGTTCCTATTTAAGGATTGTATTCAAAACAGAGATTATACCTCTGAATAAACAATAAGCCAAGGCTTAGGTAAGTGAATAAAAGGAGCAAAAAAGGAGTTTGTATGTAAAACCTGAAAAGCTAGGTTTTGTTTCTGAGTGCAATATATGAAACTGTTTCTGCCATAGGGGTGTTTGGTGTAGGAGTCAGACGCTGGCCTTAATCTTAAGGTGACACAGGTATGTATAAGGATGACCCTTGATCCCATTTATGAAAGTTAAGGCAACTCCTTCATTATGAATCCTCCTCATATGTTGAGTGTTTGACACTGAAATACCAGACACGGTCAATTCCTAGACATTTTTGTGTGTACAACCCAGCACTGTTGTAGGCAATTAGAGAGTTTGAAGCAAATGGGATAGGAAGATTTTTTTGGGGTTTGTTTTGGTTTGGGGTTTTTTTTTGATCACTGGTGTTTAAATATTTGCTTAACCAGAATACATGCAGACGTTTGTTTAAATATTTGTTTAAATGCAGAAGGGCATTTAGAAATCCATCTCATCCAAGAATCCCACTCCTCCAAGAATCTTGTCTGTCTTGCTATCATTTTTGGTATATGAATAAGGAAGACAATAGAGACAAGTAACAGTGATATCTGTGAGCTCATAAAATGACATAGGTGTTAATTTTGTACTGGATTCAAGATGCCTGTGCATGGAACAGCTAAGAGGAACAAGATAGATCCACTCAAACCACGTTATGGATCTGAGTATTTTGACACAAGGAAGAAGCTGATAAACAGGATTTGCAGGGAAATTTCTCCTGTGGTTTCTGGAGTAGCACGGTTTCATATAAACTAATTCTATGAACTATATCTACTAGAAAAAATCTGGCCTAGAAAAGTGGTTTTTGAAGGACCGTCACTTTGTAGAGGAAAACAATTTTCTATACAAAAAATCAGCAGATCCTTTCAGTTTTCAACATAATGTGCTTCATTTTTGGAACACACTGAAAACTGAGCATTCATGCATGCTTAAAGTGAAGATCACAGGCAGGACAGCAGTCTGATGTACTGCACAGTATGCATTATATAACAGAGTATGCAGAACTCACACTTACTTCACGTAATCAGTAGTCCAGGATGATGTGAAGAATAGTAACGGACTAAGGAAAGGGTTAAGAGTTTTATTCAAACTATCTATTGATTGTCTTAACTTAATATAGGGAACAGGTATGTTCTTGCTCTTGCTAGTCTTGTAGTTAAACTATAACCCAGAATAAAAGAGGTAGCTGAAACACATTGCTTAAAACCAGGGACCCTTTTCCCTCAAGACCATGAATGTCTGACAAGAACCTGTTTCAACTATTCTCTAAAAGACTTGAGGTTGCCAACTGGGGAAACTGTGCCAAAGGTAAAAAGTACGTGGCAAGGAAGACCTCTTGTTTCATCCAGAAGACGCCCGCCCAAGACCACCAGATGGCAGTGCGCTGGGGCAGAGAGGAGGGGAATGGTATTAATGAGTTCTTAGAACTAATTGTAATAATCTCCTATTCTTCTGAGAAATCCCCTCCTATGCTTGTGAAATCTAATGAATATGTATGTTTGTGTGTAATAAATATCTAGCTTGTTGAGCTCTCAGTGCATAAGTTAGGTGGAGCAATCCCCCTCGCACCCAGCACAACAATAAACACACCTACTTTATAACTCTGTGTGAGTTATGAAGTTCTGTTCCATAAATCAAGGATGTCCCGAAAAGGTCATGTGGAGAAAAACAAAGTATTTAAAAGATACAGTTCTGAAAACATGAAATTTGAAATAAGGCAGCAAACCACTGAGCTGCATTTTGTCATATACAATGGTTATAACCAGCTAACTAAGATTATATCATGCTGGAACTTCCTGTGGAAACAGCACTTTTACAGCATTTTTTTTCTAGTCAATTGATACAAGTTCCATAGATAAGAATGTAGAAGTTTATACAGTAATAAAAAAACATATTTTGAATGCAGAACTATATCATTAACAATTTTGATAGTATGACTTACAAAACATAATTCTTGTATGTTCTATCCTCATTTTATTATCTTCCTAAATTCATATTTATTATCCTCTACCGTCATTCACTGAATTGTGCATTAATTTAAATAATTGGTGTATTGCACTTTGGGAAAGAGGGAAGAAGGGAGGGAGGGGAAAGGAAGGGAGAGAGGGGAAAGGAAGGGAAGGAGGGAAAAAAGGGGATAAGGAGGGAGGGAGGAAAGAAGTGTAGAGTGCCATGAAGAAGTAATTGAAAGTAAATAATGAGCTAGCAGAAAAATAAGAAAATAAATTTGATACACATTTTTATTATTTCATTTTAAAAGATTACACACTAAATCAGAGCTAAGAAAAACTCATCCTAGACCTCAGAAGTTTTCTCTATCTTGCCTGTCAACAGCTCAGTCCTGGAAGTGACCTGTGACTGACACATTCAACTCAAATATGGAAGAGCACAGTTTGAAGTATAGTCATTGACACCGCAGAACACCATTGACATCATGAACACCATGGGAAGACATACATGTGCTTCCAGTTGTTTTTAGAAATGTCAGTCTTCAGCCAAGCTTCAGAAAGAGGACATAGAAAACATGAAGGTTGCACTTTGAGTTTTGCCTTAAAGTGCTCTGTTTGCATGGTGTGCTATCAGAACTTTCACGTATCTCCAAGAAGTAGTAGTATTTTTGGAAAACTTTGCTTTTATTCATTGTTCTTTGGAAGCAATTACTCACTTATGTATTTGGTACACCTAATTGGTTCTGAAGGTCCTATTAGGGGCTAATAGACTTTGTGAGAAAGACTTCAATAAAAAAAGATTGGAGGAACCTTTCCTCAAAAATACTAAAAAATGGAGGATGGAACATTGAATTGGAGTTGAATCTGTGACTTCTACATCCAGCGTGAACATCCTAAATACTGGGAAGCTGGAAAGATAAGATTGGAGCAACAACAGTCTTCTATTTTGTTTTCTATGTAGTCTGATCCTGTAAATGCTTTCCAAGAAAGCTGCCTAGAAAAGTCCAGGCAGGTAAAAAGGAAGTCTATGCTTAATCTGCAGCTCCCAATGAAACTAATACTGCACTGAGTATCAACTTCTCATCGCTGTTGATTGGCTTTTTAGGTGTTCAGAGATCATGATGGACAACACTAGGACAAAGTCACTAAATATTTCAGACAAGATTTTCTTTTTTTTTTTTTTTAATTTTATGTTAGCAAAATATTTGGGAAAGAAACACCTACTGCTTAAGCTGTTCTTGTCCTCTTTCCTAAGCTTTCACTTCTGGCCTTTGCTAAATGAGCCTGGGACCAAATGGTCCTTTTTGCTTACCTGCAGTGCTTTTTCTGCTGGGATTTTTATCACTTCTATTAAATGTTGGCCTCTAGATAGTTTTTGTTCTCTAAATATTTACTAGTACATCCTATTTTAACTAATAAACCAGTACTTTAACAGATTTATTTATATCTAAACTCCCAAATTTGAGTACATTTATGAGAAATAGTTATAGTTAATTCATAAAAATTAATAAAAAATGTACATTTGGGGCATTTGTTCAAGGTACTCAACTATTGTTTTTCAGAATTACTCAGAAAGCATGTTTTTAAAAATAATAACAACTCCTTGAGTGCCTTCATATATGTATACTGGTATTGGGAGACTGTAGAAGTTGCAAAATATACAGAGTTTAAAAAATGTTGGGGGATGAGCTTCTAACACACAGGTTTTCCAAATACTGAACAAGCTGCTGTAGAAAGATGAAATAAGAAAACCATGTGGTGAAAACATCTGGCCTAGGAGTAAGGAAGAACTGAAAAATTCCCCCAAGGACTTTTGTACTGGCTTACAGACTTCCAGTGAAAGCATGGACTGTGATGAAGCACACATGCACACAAAGGAATTTTTCTCAAAACTATCTATCTGTAGATAATAGAGAATTTTACATGAAATATTTATCTTCTATTTTTTTAATTAATATCTCCTTTAAAAGTATCTCTCATGTTCAGTGTATCCGTCCTACATCTTTTGGTACAATACCAAATGTTTAAATTTGACAAAGAAGATAAATTCAAGTACATCATGAATATGCAGCACATTCTTTGCAAGGGAATTTTTTCATCATTTAGTGCTGAAATGGCCTTCAAAGATGACTAGGAACTTAATTTAAGTTTGAGGTCATTGGAGTTCAAGGTGATAAATTTAAATTTGCTTTGTGTCCTTGTAACATGCACTTTTTCTCCAGAACATGTTAATGGTGCTATAATTTTAATTCTTCAAGTGTTCAAATTTACCTCTATGGAAAGGGCTCAGCAGCAGAATAATGCATTTGAATTAAGTTTTATGTGTATTTTGAAAGGTTTTTATGTTATTTCTCTGCAAAGTTATCTTAACCTTTCTCCTATTCACCTATATATGATCCAGTTAGTGTGTTTTATTCAATATTCACAATTGCCATTACAATTATCAGTGATTATAATACTCATTAAAAGAAAGACTACTTAACATATAGCATAATATATTGGGTTTAAGTAATTTTCTTTTATGAGTCCTGTAACTTTGCAATGACATTCTTCTTTTTTATCCTTGCATGCAATAGAACTATGCTGTTGACAAAGTTGATCTTCCCTTTTTTTCTGATATTTTAATTTCTTCAGCTTCTAAATTCTTGACATGAACCTTCTTGCAGAATATCACACAATGGAAGTCCTAGTGTGGGATTTGACACATGGTATCACATGATAAACACATTCATGAGAGTCAAGAACTTGAAAGCCAAGTTCTCCTAGAAATGTTGAGTTGTATCACAAGAACATTTAGTCTGCAATGTGGCAACTTTGAGGTGGCTGTGTGGCCCGAAACATTCTCTTAAAGATTACTTTGTACTAGGTTTCAACAAAATCAAGATTTATAAAAAAGTAATCAGTAGAAACAAAGCCAAAATCCACAAGTATGAAATTCATGCCTGTGAAGAAAAGGTAAAGGAGTATTTCAGCTACAGCTGTGCTTACATGTGTAAGTGAAATGAACTGAAAGCTGTAAAGGTCAAAAAGCCATTTCTGAATTGTGTTTAGGAAACCAGAAGATGAAGATTTAAGAAACAGAAATGCAGTCTTCTTCTGCTTTGGTTTCATATTTTAGTATGTAAAAGTCTAACCTAATGCCATTCAAATCTCTTTTTTTGATTCAAACCTCTTTTTTTGATTCAAACCTCTTTTTTTGATTCAAACTTTTACTGAGTTTTCATGTCTCATCTTTGATCAGCACAGACTCCAGCCTACCTGCTAGGTAGGTAGAAGTACAGTGTGAGACAATAAAACATAGAGTATCAGAAAAAAGAAGCTTTATTACTATGATCCCAAAGATGGCGTAATTTACATATGAAAGGAAAAAAATAAGGCAAGTTTTATGTTACTGTTTATTTTCTTTTTGAATGCCCAGGTAGAGTTGATTTTTAGAAGATCTTAACTATTTATGTTGGTTGTCATCTGACTATGTAAATAATAAGGTAGCTCAGAAAAAGAAGACATAAACCAGCCCTATTACTTGAAGTGGAGAATAGCAATTCATTTTCTGCAACATCAGCTTTCAAGGAAATCTTTGCTTATCTGAAAGACTTAGATCTACATAATGTGTGTAACTATAGTTTCAATACAGAAGTGAGAGACATCCACAGGAAAAAACATTATGAAGAAAATATTGAGCAGGAAGAGTGCCAGATAAAGCCATTTAAATCCAACAGAATAGGAAGCGAAAGTACCTGATAACAATGTGGAGCCTTCTATTCCTTCTATCTGCTGAGAGTAAAAGTCAAGAAATAGTCAAAAAATTGTAACCCAGCTACACAAATCAAGATGGTTTTGGCTTACCTCAAGACCATGGTTTAACTCTTACAGACTACTTGGCCCAGCAGGGGACTATGGTGACAGCTGCAATGGCAGTCTGTGAGTAACAACCTTCTATATCTCAACAAGATTTCTAATTTTAATGTGATAAGTTTTTAACAGTTGTACAATAAAAGAAAATTCCTCCTCCATTTCAAGAACTGAATTACTATGCCCACTTACCTTGAAACTTAGCACTTAAGAAGAAGTTGTAGAATCCCAGCAAGGAAGATATGAAGAACCATGTAAGCTGACTATGCAATGTGAGCAAGGCACTATATTCACTCCCTATAATACCAATAAATACTCCTGAAAACTTCAGTATGACTTTGCATGCATACTATAGCAAGATGGACAGAGGCCCAGAATTTTTACCTATGACTAGTGTTCCTGAACATTAGGGAATTTTGCACTCAGCATCATTGCTCTGGAAATCTCCATCCTAACACACTTACGGTCATGTTCTTGTGCGTTTATATACAGGAGGAAGCAATGTGCTTTAGGCCTTACTGGGCAAAGTTTAATGGAGGAACTTGTCAGGCATGTCGACTACCCTGCTGATGTCTATGCCACTTCTCAAAAGCTGCTCATTCAAACATATGTGATTCCATATCCATTTATAAACCGCTATAAGATAAAATCTCCCAAGCATACCCCAAACCAGGAACTATTACTTACAGTACTACTCTAAACTAAAACAAAATGTCACGCCTATAGAAACAAAATCAAATCATTAACTTAAATAGGTGATACGGTGTGTTATATTAGGACAGTATCTTCAAAGTATTATTCCAAACATTTGGTGACTATATGTAATGTATTCCAAATAGTAAGGGGATCTGCATAAAAAGCAGGTGAAAAAGTTGCAATAGTTGAGTCTTTAAGTTTGAGTATATGTATATATTCATATATACATATAAATAAAGCAAATTATTAGTGTTAACATTTTTTAAAATAGCATCTCTAGGAATCTCATATTAGCTTAAGAAAAGGTTCATATGAAGAGTAAGTAATAGTATGCTGAATTAAAAATTTGTCTGTCAAGCACCAAATCCCAGAGTAATGACTATTTGCTACACTGTGTATGGTCAGGAATAAAGGAAATTATTTATTTTAGGTTCATAATTAGATGTGAAAGGGTGAGGTAAACAGTGGAGCTCTGTGGAACTGAATCTCTGAAATCTAACTGGAAGCAATAAATGGCTTTCTACTTATTTTCAATAAACTTATATAGATGACAGTAGTGACAAAAGCAAGGGACATTTTTTAAATCCAATGGATTACATTTTTGTAATCCAATCCAAAAATAAGCATGAAACAGGCATGTCTATCCAGTTGAGAAGGAAAGATAATGTATAAAACATCTTGTGAATAACTAGAGAATGATATATAGGTATATCCTGCAGCACTGCACCTGATAACTGATTCACTGAGATACTAGGTTACTAAGGGAACTAGGGGCAAAGGCCAAGAAGAAAGAGTCCGGAAGATAAGGGTTACCAGTAAAAATGTGTTCATGACTCAGTAAGTCTGGAATCAGGCCATGAGAGTGAACAGGAGTCTAACAATGTGAAGAAAGAGCTATCCTGGAACAAAAGATTTTCAGCATTACAGGTCAGAGTTAAAAAAGAACAGGAAGGAATCTTGTGTTCACAGTGGTTGCCAACACAGTGTATCAACAAAAGATGGAAGAAACGTAGGAAATTCTGCAATCTTGCAAGAGTTTGCAAATCCTTAAAGAGTGCATGAAGCAGCGATTATGAATGCGGGTTATGCTTTGAGTGCGCTCAGCAAGCCTAAGCCAAAAGGGCTGTGAATGTGCTTATAAATCATTAGATACTTCCATAGGAATCATTGCAGAAGGTTGGTAATATGGAGAGCTTAACACCAACCTTGTTTTTACAGTGTAAGCTTGCAATATTTCCATCAATAATTTTAATGTGATTTTTAAGAAGGTTGAATCCAATTAAAAAGTGTGTATTTAATGGTCTGTATTTGTCTTTATCTTTCTCTTCTATTAAGCAAAAGAAATATAATTTGAAATGTTCTTTAGAAACTCATGAAATCAATGAAATGAAGCAAAATGAGGATAAAACCAAAACTATTAGCACACTTCAGAGGAAAAAACACATGCAAAGGTAGAAAAGATGAAATATTTTGCTTGGCAGCTGTACTGAAAATGGACTGTGGAAAGCTGTGGAAAATCTCTATTAGAATCTGAGTCACCTATATAGAAAGTCAGGGCAAAAGTCATTTTAGTGGGATTTGACAGAGGTGTAAAACATAGCACACAGATGGTAATTATTCTGCTCTATTTGGCGCTGGTGAGGTTTCAGTTGTAATGTTGTATTTTTGGCCACTGAACTATAGAAAGATGTGGACAAAATTGAAATCCAGAGTATGGTAACAAAAATGTTTAGAAGCTTTGAAAATTTCCCCAAGAAGCAAAAATAGACTTTAGCCATAAAAATGGCTTAATTTGGTCTTGAAAAGTCTGAGAAAAAAACAGATAGCAACCCTCAGATATTTTAAAGAAAGTATGTTCTCTGTCCACAAAGTACACAGGAAATAGCATGCCTAAATGGCAACAAGGTGTTTTTCCCATATATATGACTGAAAAAGTTTAGGTCCATTGATAAAACGTTTGATAGGACAATAAAAAAGTTGTGATTCTGCATGTCTACAGTTATATATGTCAGTTCTAATGAGGTGGTTGAAATTTGGAGTGAGTGGAGGTTCAAAAGGATCAACATCCTTTTCCAACAGTATCCTTCAAGGCTGTATCAGTATTTCACTTTCATTACTTGTAAGGCTGAAATAGTGAACTCCTATGACTATACAGTAATACTGCCATGGAAGCTACTCTAGTCTTATCTGCTAATGTATGGCAAGAGTGCTTTTCTTTATTTTTATCTTAATAAAGCAAGAGATTCCTTTCTATTCCCCATCGCAACACCCTTAAACTTCTTCCTTTGCTGTTAAATTGTAACAGCAATTCTAAGATTTTGTAAATGATTTTCACATCCACTCATTCATTACACTAATGAAAGTGACAGTGAAATATTTTATTCAGCTTTTTATATCACTACTGAAGTCCAACCTTTTCCAGCCACAGTGTGTGAAAGGTTTTAAATGTGTCGAAAGAGTTTCAATGCAGTTTTCTCTTTCAAACCTGGAGTTGAAGCTTCTGGATAAAATCCTATCTTTTTTCAGCTATATTAAAAGCCATTATACTTTTTTTCTTGATCTACTGGATCAAGATCATTAAGTCACAGGAAAACACCAGACATGCAAGTAAACCTGCTAAGCAAGGTTTCAATTTCATGCTCGTATGGTAGATCAGATGAATATTGAGCGAAAAAGACATGCATTTCTGAACACTTTCGAAAGAACAGCAAATATTTTTGGTAGCTACCTCATATCAAATTGCAAGGCAAACCACCATGTTCACAATCCATATCATTACAGAAAATTGAAAATGCATGAAACTTCATTGGTCAAACTTTGATAGGGCAAATTCTTTTCATTGTGGCATTCAAGGCACTTCTGACATAGCCTGACATTTTCTTGCTGCCAGTGGGTGGGGTTTTTTGTGAATACACAAAGCTCTTACAAAATACCAGTGACCATTTTTTGAATTCATCAAGACCAGCACAGCAAGATCTGTCATCACTGAACATGTACCATCTGTGAAAATACTGGCCCCAGTCCATACGATTTTCTTGTACAAAGCTATTACCCACTTAAGTGCAGGTTTTGGCTGTGATGGAGTTAATTTTCTTCATAGTAGCTGGTATGGGGCTATGTTTTGGATTTTTGCCGGAAACAGTGTTGACAATACAGGGATGTTTTAGTTACTGCTGAGCAGGGTTTACGCAGAGTCAAGGACTTTTCTACTCCTCACATCACCCCACCAGTCAGTAAGCTGGGGCTGCACAAGTAGCTGGGAGGCGACACAGCCAGGACAGCTGTTCCGAACTGACCACAGGGATACCCCCTACCATATGGTGTCATGCTCAGCATAGAAAACTGGGAGAAGAACAAAGAAGGGGAAGACACTGGGAGTGATGGCATTTGAGCATTTTTCTTCCCAAGTAACCATTATGTGTGCTGGAGCCCTGCTTTCCTGGAGGCATCAGAACACCTGCCTGCCAATGGGAAGTGGTGTATGAATTCCTTGTGTTACTTTCAGTGAGCAGCTTTTGCTTTACCTGTGAAACTGTCTTTTATCTCAGTCCGCATATTTTCTCACTGTTACCCTTCTGATGGTTCCCCTCGATTCCAAAGCAGAAGGAGTGAGCAACTGGTTGAGTGGTGCTTATCTGCCAGCTGGAGTCAAACCACCGCAACATTGTATATTGTGTGCATTGTATATACTTACAATATATCACGAGTCATGAGTGTATATATATATATATTTTATATATATATATTTTTTATATATATATATGCACTTGCATTGAAGTTGGAATAAGGTGACAAAGCAAACATACCTCCCAATGGAGATCAAGATATACATTCTAATTCTTATTGAAAACAATAAAGAAATTCATTGTCAGTAAACCCTCTGCAGTCTCATCTAGCTGCAGAGTAAAGATTAATGCAACAGTAACTTAAACCATTTCAATTTTTGGCCATATCTTGAAAATATTGTTTATTATTTGCAAGAGCTACTAAATTAGCTTGCTTGAATGTAACTTTTCATCTGCCATAGGAATTTCCTCTGTTTTGCTGCATGGTAGTTACTGGGATTTTGTGATCTTTTCTAATATTCATAATTTGGTGGCTCATACAAAGAGCTTATTTGAGCACTTCTGTATTCACACAAGCAGCTGAACAGAAAATTTTGTCTCCTATTGTCATTTTCTTCCAGTTCATTCAATTTATGCTCCAAAGAATTTTTCCTATTGTCTTTGAAATGAAGGTACCTTCTTCCAATGTGGTATGGAAGATCAAATAGTTTCACTGTTCCATTAGTGAATACTTTGTAACACAGCTTTGAACTAACTTTTCCTCAGTTGACACAGTTTAAGTAGAGCCCATTTAAACATAATTTGGTCTAGATGAACTAGTTTTTCTTTTAGGGTTCTCAAACCAGTCATCCTTTTTCTTTTAATGTTAATAGAAATTGAGTGATTATTTCAGGGCTTTTTCCAAACAGTAGTTACAGCTAAGCGTTTATTTCACAAGCAGTAAAAGTGAAATTTTTTTCTTGACTGTTCCTTTTAGCCACTGGCTCACTGCTAGTTGCAAGATATACAAGCATGTGTTTCATAGCTGAACTACTGGAAATATATATATAGGAAATAAAAAACTATATATCAGAATACAAGAAATTATGTCTACTGCCATGATGTCATTGGTACCCGCCAAATAAAGCAGTAAATAGCTGAAGATGATAGAAAATCATGTCTGTGGACTCCTTGATCCTAACTCTGTAACTGTACCTCAAAACTGGAGCATAATAATGGTCTCAACTCAAAGCTGTGACAGCTGCATGTCAAAATAAGAAGAAACTGCTTTTCTTATCTCTACTCAAATTAAGCTGTTCCACTGGATTGTAGCTTCCCCTCTGTCCTGTGTTCAGCTTAAGCCATGACACCCTCATTTGTCCCATTTTTTTTCTGCTTTTTGAAACAAATATAATTAAGCAACAACTCAAACATGTCTTCTGGACCCTGGAGGCACATTAAAAGTCAGGTTTTTTAAACTGCAGGATATATTCATACCAGTTAAGATGTGATTGAGCAGCTGAACTATTAAACACCTTCTACAATTTCAGCAAATTTCAGATAGCTATATTTTTATTAGACTTCTACAGAGTCCTATCAAATAGACTGTGGATTTTTCAGATCAGTAAACAACAGTTTGAAAACTACAGGCATGTATGCACCACTAAAGTACCCTCCAGGTCTACTTTTTTATAATTCTATTACTAGCATTCACCTAAGTTAGCTTTACTGGAAGATATGACAGCAAAAAAGGTGACTGCCTGCAAGTCAAAACTGGTTTTGCAGGATATGATAGTTTTAATATAGCAATGTCTGGGAATAAGCTGTAGATATCTCAACACGACTTCAAATAATGTGCCATGAATTCTGGATTTAGACACATAGCCTCTACATAGTGTGGGATACTAGAAATCAGTGTCAAAATAATAAAAAGAAATTGAAAGCCTGCAGGGTGAAGTAGTAAGGTATTTAGTGTCATTACCTTGTAGGAAGAGCACCAAAGACTCACTGATTGACATCTACTGATATTCTATTCAACAGAGATTTGAAATCAAGAATATATGTAATGAGAGAAATTGTGTTAGCTGAACTGGAAGCTCACAGATGTTTAAAAACAAGGCTGAAGACAAAGAGAAGTGTCAGTATAATGTGGGAAGCCAGGAGCTGCTGCGCATATTATTTATATTCAGTGTGAGGCACAACATCAGTATTACCATGTGAAGTTGTCCAATTGCCATATGAAATGGCTACCAAAGAAAACACATAAAATAAGGGGAAACAGAAGAAATGTACCTCAGTTTCCAAGAGGAAGAAAATGATAGGCTTCTGGTAACAGGAAGAATATATTGCCATATATTCTTAGAGCAATACATAAAAATAGCATACTTAGCATTATATAAGTGGGTGTTATTCCACAATATAGAAGAAATACATGAAATAATTCAGTTATTATATATTACACAGTTATAGAGCCAATTGTATTGTTTCTCCCTTAGAAGAAATTCTTACGCAGGACTATCCCTTCCTCTGCAGTTCTAATATATAGATTAGCAAAAAAGTCTGTGAAACACAGAAGTCAGAAATTATTATTTTTAGAAGATAAGCTCTGATTTCTCTGTGCTTCTCACTACAGAGTACAAAAATCACTTGAATAATCTTATGACCAAGCTGTTTATCTGTGAAACTCTCATAACAAATATCAACATTTTTCAAATCGTGGGTACTCTTATCTATGTATACCTATAAGTATATACATATATGTAAACGTACATACATACATGGTGTGCCTATGAATATATATTATCCTTATTAACCTCACATATCCATCACAGCAAAATCTCAATCACTTCATTTCATATATGGTAGAGACTGGTGGGTATATCCCAACTCTAAAATAAAAGGAACCACAGAGAAGAAACTGGCATGACTTTCACAGCTTAGGAGCTCTTAAGTATTATGGAGGATAGGGAAGGATAGGAACTCAAAATTTTATTATGGGGTTAACCAAAACCCACTGGAATTCTTCTTAATTTTCTTGAGACTCATCCCATATCACTCCAGGTCTGTGCTCTTTTATGCCTCATGTTGTGACTCTGCTTCTCAAGGCTTCTACTGCGATACCAAGTTTGTGTTCCTCTGCGGTATGTAATTATTTTAGAGTCATAAATATCTCATTCTACATAGAATAACTGCCTTATCTATATAAGACTATACTTGGATCATACAAAGAGAAATAAAAGTAAACCAAATTGCCTGTGGACACTTTTCTAATTAAAGAAATTGCTTTCACAGAGAAATCTGCTCCATGATCATAGAACCATGGAATGGTTTGGGTTGGAAGGGACCTTAAAGGTCATTTAGCTCCAATCCCCCTGCTGTGGGCAGGGATACCTTTCACTACACCAGGTTGCTCAAGTAATTAAGTAAATCAGTCAAATCAAACAAAACAAAGCTTCAAGCCTGTAAAAAAAAGTTGAAACAGGAGAAGCCTGGCAAGCCTCAGTCCTGAAGCCCTCAAAAATCAATGAAAATTTTATGGTCTCTTTCTAGCAATGGCAATATGGTGCTCTATTCTGTAACACAGAATGTTATTCTACTCTGTTTATTTCTGTTTCTGCCCATTTGCCAAGTCTGTTCTATCTGATCCTTTTTCTCATGAATTATACATTGAGCAGGGTTAGCAACTTGCAAAAAGAATGTCATAGTGTATAAATATTTGGGTTTATCAACAAAGTCTATGGGTGTAACAGTGTCAATCCAACATTCATTGTGTTTGGTAGCACACTTTTAAAGCTATGTGCCATATGTCCCCTTCCATTAGAGACAGGGAAATTCCACTAATCCAGTGCAAATCAGGGTAGGGTGCACTCATAGTAAGTTTGCAAAAAAAAGCAAGTTACACCAGATTAGAAGTGATTGCCTTAAATATCTTGTATCCTTACCAATATCCATCCAATGGTAACACCACATGATGGCTTGTCTAAAAAGCAAGATGCGAAAGATCCTGATGAAATTCATCCACGGGTCCTGAAGGAACTGGCGAATGAAGTTGCTAAGCCACTGTCCATTATATTTGAGAAATCATGGCAGTCAGGTGAAGTTCCCAATGACTGGAAAAAGAGAAATATAAGCCCATTTTTAAGAAGGGGAAAATGGATGAGCCAGGGAACTACAGACCAGTCAGTCTCACCTCTGTGACTGGCAAAATCTTGGAGCAGATTCTCCTGGAAGGCATGCTAAGGCACATGGAAAACAACAAGGTGTTTGGTGACAGCCAGCATGGCTTCATTAAAGAGAAATCCTGCCTGACCAATTTGGTAGCCTTCTATGATGGAGCTACAGAACTGATGGGCAGGGGTAGAGTGGTTGATGTCATCTACCTGGACTTGTGCAAAGTGTTCGACACTGACCCACACGACATCCTTGTCTCTAAATTGGAGACATCAATTTGATAGGTGGACCACTCGGTGGATAAAGAACTGTCTGGATGGCCGCATGCAAAGAGTTGTGGTCAATGGCTCATTGTCCAGCTGGAGACCAGTAACGAGCAGTGTCCCTCAGAGATAGGTGTTGGAACCGGTCTTGTTCAACATCTTTGTCAGTGACATGGACAGTGAGATTGAGTGCACACTCAGCAACTTTGCTGATGACACCAAGCTGTGTGGTTCTGTTCATACACTGGAGGGAAAGAAAGCCATCCAGAGGGACCTTGACACGTGTGTGAGGCAGGCTGATGCCAACCTTATGAAGTTTAAACATGCCAAGCGCAAGTTCCTACATCTGGGTCAGAGCAATCCCAGGCACAGCTACAGGCTGGGCAGAGAAGGGATTCAGAGCAGCCCTGTGGAGAAGGACTTGGGGGTGTTAGTTGATGAGAAAATGAACATGAGGTGGCTGTGTGTGCTCGCAGCCCAGAAAGCCAACCTTGTCATGGGCTGCATCAAAAGGAGCACGACCAGTAGGTTGAAGGAGGTGATCCTGCCCCTCTACTCTGCTTTCGTGAGACCTCACTTGGAATATTGTGTACAGTTCTGGTGTCCGCAACATATAAAGGACATGGAACTGTTGGAACAAGTCCAGAGGAGGGCCACAAGGATGAGCACCTCCTATATGAAGATAGGCTGAGAAAGCTGGGGCTGTTCAGCCTGAACAGAAGGCTGTGTGGAGACCTCATAGCAGCCTTCCTGTATGTGAAGGGGGGCTATAGAGATGCTGGGGAGGGACTCTTCATTAGGGGCTGTAGTGACAGGACAAGGGGTAACGGGTTAAAACTGAAACAGGGGAAGTTTTGCTTGGATATAAGGAAGAAGCTCTTTACTTTAAAGGTGGTGAGGCACTGGAAGGGGTTGCCCAAGGAAGTTGTGAATGCTCCATCCCTGGCGGTGTTCAAGGTCAGGCTGGACAGAGCCTTGGGTGGCATGGTTTAATGGGGTGTGTCCCTGTCCATGGCAGGGGGTTTGGAACTAGATGATCTTCAGGTCCTTTCCAACCCTAACTATTCTATGATTCTATGATGCTATGAATAGCTGGAGAAGGAAAAAGGCATAAAATATTACCTGGGAGACCAGGGTATGTTATGCCAACTTTACTGCAGTGTTGGAAAGAATGGGAAGGGTAAAAATTCAGAGCTTTTTCATGGAGTTAACTAGACAGCCCCCTGAGCTGGAAAATGGAGGTGGAGAGCAGAATGGAGTGCCTGTAATCCAAGGTGAAATGGTTAGCTATATATGCTACACCATTTAGACATACACAAGTATACAGGGCTAGATGGAATACACCCCAAGGGTACTGACGGGATGTTCACCAGGCCACTTTCCATCATATAACAGCAGTCCTGGCTAACTAGGGAGGTCCCACTTAGCTGGAATTTAGCAGTTGTGATGCCTATCTACAAGAACAGCCAGATGGAGGATCTGGGGAACTACAGACCTGTCAGTCTAACCTCTGTGCCAGGGAAGATTTTGGAACAGATCATTTTGAGTGCCATCACCAAGTTTGTACAGGACAACCTCATGATCAGGCCTACTCAACATGGGTTTCTGAAAGAACTTGATCTCCTTTTGTGACAAGGTGACCTGCTTAGTGGATGAGGGAAATGCTGTGGATGTTGTCTACCTAGACTTAAGTAAAGCCTTTGAGACCACTTTCCACAGCATTTTCCTGGAGAAACTGGCTGCTCATGGCTTGGATGAGTGCACTCTTCCCTGGTTAAAAAATGGGCTGGATGAGTTTTGGCCCAAGGAGTTATGGTGTATGGAGTCAAATGTAGTTGATGGCTGGTCACAAGTGGTGTTCTCCAGGGCTCAGGTTTAGGGTCAGTTCTGTTTATTAACTTTATCAAATTATCTGGACATGGGGATCAAGTTCATCCTCAGAAAGTTTGCAAATGACCCCAAGTTAAGCAGGAGTGTTGATGTGCGGTCGGAAGGCTTTGCAGAAGGATCTGGACAGGCTATATCAATGGGCTGAGGCCAATGATATGAGGCTAAATGCCAGGTCCTGCACATGGGCCGCAATAGCCCCATGTAATGCTACAGCCTTGGGGAAGAGTGGCTGAAAAGCTGCTTGACAGAAAAGTACCTGGGGGTGTTGATGTGTTGGTTGACAGCTGGCTGAGGCCGTGATGCCCCAGGGAGACTGACAGCCCCAAGGTGTGTTGTCACTGCTGCACTGTTTCCTATATCCTGACACGAAACATTTTTTTTTAAGCTGATTCCTTCTTTGTTTAAAATCGCCTTACTGCATTCTCTGTAGCTTCTTTTTTAGCATCCTCCACTTTTAGCAAATACCATCAGAACATAACATTTTGGGTACTGTATACAAACACTGCGTAGACTTGCATTCCAGTTCCATCATCTGTTGTTACACAGGCTATTTTACCAAGACGTACAGGCAGGATATACAGGTACTCCTACGATATGAACTGCTGTTTTATAATTGGCTCTTCGTCCTTTTCAGGTCTCTTCTTCTCCATCTCATACTTTTGATTTTATTTCACTTGAAATATTGTGCTTTTTTAGTACTGTTATGGCATTTTGTCTTAATTTTAGACCAGCTTTTTAGTTTGTTATGGTCATTGTGCATTTTGATCCTATCCTGCTTCTTGCTTTGGTGAGGAGAAAGCTAGCTTAGTGTAATCCACCAGTTTTGTACAAAAGTAGCCTCTCTGAAGTACTCAAGTGACTTAAAGAGAGGATGTTGACAACAATTTTTCAACAAAATTTGCACCATCTTTTAATCAATTTACTTTCTAGCTCATATTTCCACAGTTTCAGACCATTAACAGATAATATCCTGTTCAGTTTCTATATTTCCATCCATGCAGTTTTCCGCAGATGTGTTTTATCTGATACATTAATTTGCTTCAATGCTGTATTTGCAAACAGTGTATAAAACTGGGGTTTTTTTGCTGAAATAACTGACAGATTAGAAAGCACATATTTTGTTTGTGCTGTAAGTGTATCAGTGTATGAATTAGAACCATCCTTTTCACTAGCAGAAAATCTCATTACTGAATTCTCTTAGTATTTTTGTGTGAATTAGTATGATCAATAGATGCCTACAGGAAAAAAGAGGTTGAGTCTCATTAAAGATCTTGCTAGGAAATATGGACAGAGCTTAATTGTTTTCCTTCAAGTTCCCTGAATAATAACATCTGTCCAGATCATATTCTTCTTAAAAATTGCAAACTCTGAAAAATACACATGCTGCACTTTTAGTCCTAATTAGTAGTTTGGGGATATTTTGGTGTGGTCCTGGTTTGGATAATTGTTTTTTGTGTTTTTTTTGTTACAAAATGGTATTTTTTTAATTGTAGGAACATGGAAAGCTATAAAATACAGCAGTAACTACAAAAGGAACTAGCATCAGTAATGAATTATCATTCAGACTATCACTTGTTATTCTGATGTACAATTTCTATACAAAGAAAGCAACTGAACAATAACTTGAAGCTTTTACTGATCATGTATTGCCTACGTTAGGAACTAAAGATCACTCTTGATGGTAATACTTTATAAAGTAAGCCTTTTCAAACAAACATAAATAAAAATAATAACAATAATTTATAATAATAATTTCACTTGTTGATGCTCACTGCAGTGCAGAAGAACACAGATAAAGAAATAGCCAATCCCCTTTATGCAGAAAAATCAAGTCCAAAATTGAGGCAACAATGTTCTGGATCAAACTAATTACTGATTTATATAGTCAAACCTTCCTACTTCTAACAGGCATTTCGCTTGCTTCAATGGAAAATGTGTGCAACTCTTATGTACAAAGTTCCTAGAATACATAAGGTTAGGTTTTAAAAATTGCTATTTACAATTTAAGTAGCATTTAAGTTATCTGTATTTGCAGTCCCATTATGTTAATGCATGTATATATTTATATATTTTAGGGTTGTTTCTTTGTACAGTCTTAATTCTAAAATGTGAGGCATAGTGATTGGAAGAATAAGAGAGAAGAAAAGTAAATCAAATTTGCATTAGAACTCACGGAAGAACAAGAAACTAATAATAAGTTATTATATTCCATGAGTTAGTCTAAATGAGTAGTAAATATTCTAATAAAATTCCCATTTGCTGAATTTGTTATTACAGATATTTAGAAACAGAATGGTGTTTAAAAATTTATCCTATTTTAGTTTAATTTCTTATTTATTATGAGCTTTTAAATGCCATTGCTGTTAACCATTTCACTGCCAAAAAAATTAAACCTCTGCAATGATTATACTCTGGGTTGTGACTTGCACTGTAACATATTTGAGGAATTTGAGGTTCCTGGAATGTTTGATGATAACTTCCTTCTCGAAGTGATAAAGGAGCCAACTGAAGAGGGAGGCTATGCTGGACCTTGTTCTCACCAACAGGGTGGGGCTGGTGGGGAATGTAAAACTGAAGGGCAGCCTTAGTTGCAGTAACTATGAAATGGTGGAGTTCAAGATCCTTAGGGTAGAGAGGCAGCAAGCTTGCAACCCTGGATTTCAGGAGAGCAGACTTTGTCCTGCGGAGGATGGAAGCATGGACAGGTAGCCTGGGATTAATATAGAGAAATTGCACATCCAGGGATCAGGTTAGGAAAGCTAAAGACCCAGTGGGATTATATCTGGCCAGGGACATCAGAGGCAACAAGAAAAGTTTCTGTAGCTAAACTGGTGATAAAAGGAAGATTTGGGAAAATGTGGGCCTTCTCTGAAAGATAAGGGAAGACTTGGTTACATGGGATATGGAAAAGGCTGTAGTACTCATTGACATTTTTGCCTCTGTCTTCACCAGCAAGTGCTTAAGCCACACCACCCAGGTTGCAGAAGGTGAGGGCAGGGACTAAGAGACTGAAGAATCATCTGTTGTAGGAGAAGATCAGGTTTGAAACCATCTAAGGCATCTAAAGGTGGCTGTCGTGGTTTAAGCTTAGTCGTAAATTAGAAAAGCATGTAGCCTGCTCATTTCCCCCCCCCCCCT
>WYDI02034666.1:4668-23914 GCA_009867235.2 Psittacus erithacus
GAAAGGAGCTCTTTGTCAGGGACTGTAGTGATAGGACAAGGGGTAATGGGTTCAAGCTTAAACAGGGGAAGTTTAGATTGGATATAAGGAAGAAGTTCTTTACTGTAAGGATGGTGATGCACTGGAATGGATTGCCCAGGGAAGTTGTGAATGCTCAATTCCTGGCAGTGTTCAAGGCCAGGCTGGACAGAGCCTTGGGTGACATGTTCTAGTATGAGGCATTCCTGCCCATGTCAGGTTGGTGGAACCGGATGATCTTAAGGTCCTTTCCAACTGTAAACATTCTATGATTCTATGATTCTTCTGTTTATTCTAGTCCTGTTTTTATATTTTGTTTGTGATCTGAAGATCACTAACAGCACGCAGATGCAAATACATTAATGAGATTTACCCCTTCTATCTATTAGCGCTCTCCAAGCGACCTGTATTACCACACATGTGATGGTGAAAGCCTAAAAGCCTTGTTTATAATTGTTATTGTCACTGCTTTCATCCTAAGCATTTGGAATTTTTTTAAATCTCTTCTTTCTTCCTTTCAACCTTATTACAAATAAGCACTTAAGCACACCTCAAGTGCTTTCCTCAGTGTTGCTCCCTTTAGTTGGAAATTATATGATTAATTTCTGTATACACTTTTGCTCCAGATAAAAAGCAGAGTGTTATAATTCTTTTCTTAACTCACAAGTTTAAGGCAAAAGCTTGAACTTGTAATGTGTTGCATACTAATTATGAAAGCATCAAAGAAATTATGGTCTATATTTCAGTAAATAAAATAAAATTAAAATTAAAATTAAAATTAAAATTAAAATTAAAATGAAATAGTAGAATGGCATGAGATTTATACATTGATATTTGCTTATAAAATATAGGGAAATTCCATCCAAATCCTTATTTTCTGTATTTATTTCCTTATTTGGGATGAGTATGAGAAGAATGAAATGTACTAGCTTGACAAAGCTGATGAGATTAAAAATCAAATTTTTTTGACTGATTGCTGTTATAAAATGGTAATTATAAAATTAGATATTAAAAATCATCTCCGGGGACTTATAATTTCCCAGTGAGATAAATTTTATACTCATTATGGTCTTTAGATTATTCAACAGTTTTCTATCATTGTTTCACTCTGTGAGTCCTACTCCAGCTTTGTACCATCCTGAATCCTCTTGGCTATTTTTATTAACTACTGGCTTTCCATCTTATCTTTGGCTTTATATATGCCAACATATATTCAAATTACTTGTGTTTTACTTAATTCTTATAGTTGGTGCAATTGAAATCTCCTGATGACTGGTATGAATGCAGGGTATGAATATCTGTATGAAATATAGTTCATCTTAAATAAGAAGTGAGCAGAAAATAAGCAGGCATACTCATTTCATTAGAGGTTTGATGAGAACATGTCTGTTAGGTGAAGACTGAACAAGCCATAACACTCTTGCATGACAGAACATCGCTTTGGGATTGGAATTTTCTGTCTCTAAATTAACCCAGTGGTACTTTCTCCTTCTTCTCACCCCCTTCCTCCTACATCTCATTAGATAAGCTGTAGTCTAACTTGTGAATATCCCTGCTTAGTCTTTGCACTTTTTCTTTTAACATTAACTATGACAGACAAATCATCATGCATTAATTCCAGTGTAATGTGCCATCATTGTATTATAGTCCACCACATGTTTTAAAATTCCTTCAATAGATGCATGAACTCATTATCTAACTTGCTTTTCAGTTAGAGCATGTGAGGCTTGGCTATAGGTCTATTAATCATGAGAACCCAAAGCCTGTCTCGATTTAAGAAACCTAAACTCTCCATTAAACTAATTTCTGTCTGTCAGTTATAACATTAATGATATGATTAACACATGAAAAGTACACTAAAGTTAACATTAAACGTTCTGGTTTGAACTTGGAAATGAGAGAAAATGTATATGTAAGACTTTATTCTCGGCTCTTGTCTCACGGAAATTTTTCTGAGTATTACAATTATTTTGCTCCTAGTCATCAGGGAAGAAAAGAAAGAAACTTCCAATCTAACTGATAAATAGAATGGCATTTTTGCAATAGGTGGTTTATTACTAAGATGTCTGTGTGCATCTTGAGCTACCCTTATAAAAGCTGGTTCTAATATTACATAAATTCAAAATTAATTTCTCTTTTAAAGTAAAATAATAATAAAAAGATTTGTGCAAATATACACAGTTATGTTCACATATGCACAGCCTAATATTTCAGAATGTTTCTGTGGAAATCTTAACTGAAACCGTAGTGTACATTTATTGAGTATACTTAACAGCATAAATGAGTATGCTAATGTTACAATACAGTACAAAAGCATGGAGGGTTGGAAACACATCATCTACTGTTGCGTATGATACAGTGCTATCTTTCAGCTTTGATTTCTTGACTTTTCTACATTCTTGTATCCTGAATCCAATTTTTTCAACAATGTCGACAATTTAAATGTTTATGCTCAGTCAGTAAACTTCTCTGGGAAAATGTAGGAAAATAAATATAGAGACAGTATTTAAAAAGGCAAGTCTGAAGAGAATTTAACCATTGAAACTGTAGAAGTATTAAAGAAACATCTGTTGGTCATGGGATCCTAAATACCTTTGAGAATCTAATGGTGATGGAATAATTCATAGTGAATCTGAATATAGAGCCAGAGTACATCACGGGTACAGCTGAAGTCCTTTTGAAGTCAATAGTAAAATAACACAGTCTTGAAGCCAGGACTGAAAAAAAAATTTTTATTTCAAGGCAAATTCTGAAAGGAGATTTTATTCTTCAGCTTTTAAAGTTGATAAAAGTTTTGCTCCTGAGTTTAAAAGCAAATAAACCAAAAAACCCCAGCAACCCCCTCCCCCCGAAAAAAAGAACCAAAGCCCAAAACTAAACAACAAAAAAGAGTGCTATTTAGCCCAATAAATTGCAATAAACCAATGCTGCTATTATTTTACCTATAAATGGAATTTACACACTGTATTATAGTACTGCATTTGGCACAATACAGTACGCACATGTACATAGCAGATTTTGAGATCTTGTCTGCTGGGTAAGTAAGCTTTTAGGCAGAGCAGTTGAATTTCATTGGCTAAAATGCTATTAGTCATGCTTTGTTTATTGATGATTACAAATTCAGGGAATTTTTGTAGGAATTTTCTGCTAGGAATTCTGGATGAAAAATGTGCCTGATGCTAGAAAAGGAAATAAAATCAGCAGTTTGAATAACAGAGTGATTTCTAGTGGTTATTTTAGTTTATATCCCCATGGGTACACATAGTCATAGATTCCTTTCATTCTTAGAGAAGCCAATATGTTGTGTCAGAGTTATTTTTGGAGTTGATCTGAGCCTAATTAGAAGATTTATTGTTTACCTATACTAGTTTTCATTACATAGAGTTACAAGTGCTGAAATTTCAGAGCCTTTTCTTATACTGCAATTTGAGCCACACAACTTGCTATGTTTTCTCTTGAGTGGTTATACTCCTTTTCCTCCAGGCTAAGAGAGAAATTACTGTCATCTCTGTTGCTCACACTGTTAGTTCATGCTCAGACGAGCACTTCCCTTTACTGTTAAAATATTCAAGTGGATAATTGCTGTACCTATGTATAGGCTGCAATAGAGTGGACTTAAAAGGCTGCAGTAGATATGTTTACAGACTCTATAGTACCCAGAACCAGCTCCTGTTTTCAGCAGATTTTAGTTCCTATTAAATCCTTAGAAAAAAGCTGATCCCCCAGTAGCTGTCAATGCAATATTTGCAACCAAATTTTTAGAACAGCCCAGTATTCAGTGTAGCCAGTATCTTATTAATGTAGTTGCTTTGCAGCCTAAATGTGGTAATACTTAACAATAATTTTATTTGCTGATAGCAATGTGATAGTTGCAAGGATATTCATTCTATAGGGAGGTTGTTAGGAAAGTTTACATTGATGTAACATCATGAAAATCAATGATTTTGAAATAAAGATGTGGAACCTGAAATTTTGATGAGAAGCCACACCTCAGCCACTGTTTGAGCAGGTTGGGTTTATAGTTACTTAATAGAGACTTTCATTTGCTAAGGACAATTTGGTATTAATCCATGTATTAATCTCTCATAGTTTCCTCTAAGAGCTTCTCAGAGATGGACTAATAGTCCCAAAAGTACTTAGCGTACACTTGGTAGTGTTGGTCAGATAGTTTTCCTGCAGTATAAAAATTTACGTTCTTTTTTCTGCAAGGTGTGTCAAATTTGTCACAGGAATTGTTAATAAGGTAATGAGGAATTTGAGCCCATGTTAAGTAACAGGCAGTTGCTGATGTTTGCATAATAGGTGTCTTCAAAATATTACTGTTATAGCCTCTCCTTGGCCTCACAGCTATACCAACATCAGTGTCATCTTTGTTTCTTTGTGAGACAGGGAAGCTAGTTGTAATAGCTAGTTTTCTTCTTAACAGCTGACCAATTCTCCCTGCTTGGTGTCTGATATGCCATCTTTTGGGAGGAAGAAGAGAAAATTCTTCCCTAGTTAGAAGGCCTGCATTTGATTTGTTATTCCTCTCTAAAGAATCATAGCTGTTATCAATCCTATAAGATTGTAATACATAAGAATTTAGTCTGGGTTTAAATTATACTTATTTCTGTCCATATGAATGTTCCAGATGTCTAGCTGCATTGCATTGAAAAAATGCAAAAATATTCAGGGGAATATTTGGAAGTGAAATATTTTGACATGGTCCTTCTGAAAAGATCATCTAGTAAAGTCGTCTGTCCTGGTTATAATTTTTTTTTCCCTATTCTCCTCACCAGCACACCAAGGGAAGGGAGTGAGCAAGCAGCTGTGTGGTTCTTAGTTGTTGCCTGGGGTTAAAGCATGGCACATCCTGAAGTACAGAAGCAAACATGTTCCTGAAAAAAAATCCTTGGATCCTAGTGCCACCACATACAGAGAAGATGCATGCAAGGCTCAGAATTCTCACCTTATTCACTGAGGTACCTCAAATTGTTACTTGTAAATCAAACACTTCTGAACTGTGGCATCAGCTTAGCAGGATATTCTATAGTGAACAGAAATCTTAGAAGACATAGGTGGAATAGGTGTTAAAAAAAGTTACTGGAACTTCAATTTTTGAGTTTTCCGCTGAATAAAAATGCAGTGTGTGGGAGGCTAGCATAATTCAGTGGATTCCGTAAAAAAAAAAAAAAAAAAACGCTTAGAAAGTTTCCTTTATATTAAAAATAAAAAATATATTCCAGTTTGAGAGCATGGAGAAAATGCAGAATTGTTACCTTGGATGCTGTACTCTGCTCTCATGAGACCTCACTTGGAGCATTGTGTGCAGTTCTGGTGTCCTCAAAATAAAAAGAACATGGAACTGTTGGAACAAGCTCAGAGGAGGGCCATGAGAATGATCAGGGGACTGGAGCACCTCCCGTATGAAGCTGAGAAAGTTGAAGCTGTTCAGCCTGGAGAAGAGAAGGCTGCGTGGTGACCTCATAGCAGCCTTCCAGTATCTGAAGGGGGCCAACAAAGATACCAGAAAGGAGCTCTTTGTCAGGGACTGTAGTGATAGGACAAGGGGTAATGGGTTCAAGCTTAAACAGGGGAAGTTTAGACTGGATATAAGGAAGAAGTTCTTTATTGTAAGGGTGGTGAGGCACTGGAATGGGTTGCCCAGGGAAGTTGTGAATGTTCCACCACAGCAGTGTTCAAGGCCAGGCTGGACAGAGCCTTGGGTGACATGGTTTAGTGCGAGGTCCCCCTGCCCATGCAGCGGGGGGTTGGAACTAGATGATGTTAAGGTCCTTTTCAACCCTAACTATTCTATGATTTTATGATTCTGTGCTCTGAGCCTTAAATGTTGTCTTTTTTCTTTTATTCCTCTAATCCAGATGAACAAAAAATTCCACTTCTATTTTGTTAAGTTGCTCTGAAACAGTAGACTGCAGCTGTGTTCTCATGTCATTAATCAAGGATCAGTAAAAGTAATACAGCAACACAGTCAAGGCAAAAGAAATTGTGCTGCTCATCTTGAATAAGATTTATTTTTTTTCTGTACACACGTTTGCAAATTTTGGAAAATTCTATCATGAAAGTAAGATAGATAAACTTTGCAGGCTCAAACTTTATCTCCTTCATTAGCAGTAAGATCATATTAGTAAAATGAGGTTAGACTGCATTTTTCATGGTTTAGACATGATTTATGAGGAAATATCATCATCTGTCATTCTGAATGTTTCTAGAGGGCACAATAATCATGTCATCGTGTCATTATGTCAACTACTGTAATGCTGCCATTTGGACATGTGTATCGCTTAAATATTTTTCTGATACTCTGAAGACGACAGCAGAATTGTGTCTTTTTTAGGACTAGCTACATAACTATAAACAAGCATTAAATATATGGAAAAATGTAATTCTGTTAAGAAATTTTTCTTGAACTGTAACTGTTAAGTTGTAATGTTATTGTCCTGCATATTTTTATATCTGCCGGAAAAATTCTCAGTTAAGTTTTTCCAGGGCTCTGTATTAAAACGGCAAAATTTGAATATAAAACTGTATGTTATGTTCTGTCTGTAGTAACCTTTTTTTTTTCATCTTAAGAAAAAAGATGGGTCTTTTTTTTCATTTAAACAATTTACTTAATAATTTCAAAGGATATCATTACAGTTGGGGAACAATATCTCCTACAGTCCTTTAAAACAACCCAATTTGATGTTACGTTTAGGAAAGACATTCTCTTTTTTAATGTCAGTATTAGTAAGAAGGTGCCAAACTCAACAGGAGTTGAAAGTACTCAGACTCTCAATGGAGAACTTAATCTCATTTTGAATAGAATCTTAAGTCCAATCCAAAGGCCACCAAAGTTAATTGAATGATCTGATCCCGACTGTTTTCAGTGGGAATTGAATTAGGCCCTAGAATATCTAAAATGATGTAATGGCATTTAGCTATGACACTTTCATTAATTTTATTAGGGACTGAACTGTTATAACCCTGTCTAACATGGAGCATTTGCCCTTTTTCATACTAACATGGACTTTGTAATGAAGGGATTTAGATACTTTTTCATTGCCTAAACCTCCACTCTGGTTGGCCTCCAAATATTGAAAAAAAACCACTAGAGCATTTGCAAATATCCCCTTTGGTTTAATGAATTATTTAAGGAAAAATCCCAAGTCTGAATGTGCTCATCAAACTGTTTTGCTTGTTTATTTGCTTATTCTGATTGAATAAAAAGGTTTGTTTGGAGACATGTCCCTTCTTACCAGTGGGATGTAGAGTATGCTATCATAAAGATTTCAACTTTATTATCTGAGCCTAAACACTTGTTAATTGTTTAACTGGACATATTTTTATGTCCTTGTAGAAAATACTAGGGGTTTTTATTAAAAATGCAGTACCCAACAGCAGTAAAAAAAAAAATGAATACAAAACTCGCACAACATAAAACCCAAAAACTCAGAAGATGATAGAAAAATCTCTTGATGTTTGAAAAAAATGTTGTTTTGAGGGTAAAGAGCTTTTTGTGAGACATTTTATAAGTGATAAGTAGTTGTAGTTCATTATTATTTTAGAATGTTAAATTTAATTTTCAAACTTCATTTTCATTTTAATTTTAGAAGCAGCAACTGGTTTTGTGTCTAGTCTCCTTAACTAAAAATATATTAACTTAACAGATGAGTTCTTAAATCACAGTTAAATTTAACACTGGTTTTGGAAATGTCAGCTTTAATTAGTGAGTAAAAAATAGTAAAGATAAAATATTATGTTTTTTCTAAAAAGCAGAAGTAAAATATAATCATTCTCCTGGATGCTTGCTGATTTTTTTTCCCCTTCTCTTTCAAACTTTTATTTCCAAGATTTTATGAACCCAGTTATCCTGAATATGCAGATAATGGAGTGTTAAGGGTAACCAAGCATAAATTAATGCTTGAAAATGTCTAGTTTCTTGAAAAATAAAACCAAAGTAACTGACACTATAATTGTAAGCTTTTATTCCAGACTGTGTAATGTTAAACCTTCTTAAGAAGCTTATGAAATAAGTTTAGTTATCTTAGGATGGTTTTATTTTATAAAAATAACTAAATGAAGAGTAAATAGAGAAAAAATGGGCTGTAGAAGCTTGCATTTCTTATCCTTAACAAGGTCTTCATGAATTTCCTTTCCATCCTTTAGTCCCTAGGAAGATCAGGAGTCTGAGAAACCTTGGGCTACTTAATGAAACTTTGACCTTCCTTCTAACTGAACTGCTATGCTTATTGAAACTATTGGATGGAGTTATGTCCTATAACTCTTCGGGAGCCCAAAGTCATTCTCTCTGTTAGATAGCCATAAACTGAAGAAGAGGTTGTTTTGAGTGAGGTAGGCTGTTCTAGGCATATTTTCCTAGACAGTAACCAACTGCTAACTTTGCAGGTTCCAGGATCATTACCACTGTTTATATTTGAAAGTGCTTTAATAAATATTAATAGACATTATTGAGCTATTAAACAGCCTGTGTGTTGAATTGCATCTGCATCCATCTTTGTACAACACAGTGGTATCTAATTGCTTTAAAGTTTTCATGATCAAGTGACACTCAATGTTGATAGATTTTTTTAGCTCTTCAGAGAGCTTTCTGCATAGATGCACAGTACTCTCCATTTTCATTGTTTGAGCTCTTAATTTACCATTCTACCAATTATGTTGGACTCTTTGGGGAAAAAAAAAATAAAATAAAAATGAGGAGTCCAAGAGTCCAGGAGTCCAGGTCTTGTACAAAGTTAAAGGTTAGTTCTCTTCTATACATCAGAAATAATTTTCTGTATATAGCATTCTCACTTCACTATGTTAAAAACTAAATGAAGATAAATTTTTGGCAAAACAACTGAAGAAACATTTAATCAACTAATATTTTGTACTTATTTCAAAAACAAAAATATAAAATTAATGGAGGCAGTAAGAAAAGCATAAGCTAGGGCATATGAAATGCTAACAGAATTTATCAGTGGTAAGAAGGAATTTTAAGAGGAAACAGCCAAAAAACTTGAAAGTCAATGTTAAGAAATTCTTTCTAACATGCATACTACAGCTAGCAAGCGACATGTGGAACTGAGCTTCATGGGAAAATACAGCTGCAATTAAGAGAGCACTAGCAACTGTAATAAATCTGCACAGCCACAAAGTAATTTGAGGGCTGCTTTCATTTAGGTTTGTAATCTGAGCATCATCTCCATGGATAAGTGAGCACCAAGGTGATGTCCCTTTTATTTCACTGAATACTTGTGTTCAAAGGAGATAATGGGGCTGTAACTCATGATACTGAAATAACTGATGAGGAGGTCACTTTAATTTAATAACTGAATTTTAGTTTTAGGGGAGTGATTTTCATCAATAACACTGTCTTGGATTTTACCTTCTTCCTTAACACTGAAATATTCTTGCCCCTGCCTGCATTTTCTATCTGGTTCTTATCACCTCACCTGACTAATCTGTTTTTCAAACCTGCCTCAGGTATTAAAAACATATTGCATTTACCAAACTCTCATTCTCTTAGGGATTGCCTAATGAAATGTGTCATGGGGGGAAAAAATTCCTTCAAGTAGGTCCAAAGGTAAGTTCAAAAGGACTCCAAAGTAGATGCTAGTGAAAAAGTGCTGGCATTTCAGAAGTTGTTAGGTATTACAGGCAGAAGTCACAGCAGTAATTAAATCTTCCCAATTATCAAGGTAATAAAAATCATAACACATCTGTGACAAACTTTGAGCAGTTATGGGTTTTTTTAGAGAATAATCTGCTGCAATGTAATCATTCTTCACCTTGTTAGACTGGCTTGGACGTAAAAACAGTGATGAAAATTTCACAGGTTTCCATATAATCTGTTTCATATAATCTGTTCCGTTATTTCAGTCTTCACTATTAGAAAGTGTTCCCAACAATCCAACTTCTGCATTCCTTTCTGCATTTTAAGCCCCATAGTGCTGTGAATTTCTTTCTTTTTCAGTTGTCTTGTAGATATTCGAGGACTGATATATTTTTATCAAATACCCCTCCAGTCTTCTTATTTCTAGACTAAAGAATTCTCATTCCTATTGGCCCTTCTTTTAGGTCCTGACAGAATTTCATATCCACAGCAATGAAAAATTCTGAAACTATCTCTTTGGAGCATAAATTTCACTGACTGAATAGATTAAAGTTGCTAATTCAGTCAGTGCTTTTGACAGCTGCCTATAAAGAGGCCTTCATGGCTCTTAAGCCATTGATTCAAGCAGTGACACTTACTGCAAATTGATTCATAGAACTCCATTAAGAGGATTTTACAGAAATGTTTTCATGACACGTGAGATAGAAATCTCCAAGTGAATGACTTATAAACGGCTGTTGTAAATAAATTACAATGAAACCTCCAGTGTGTGCTTTTAAGAAAGATCTAATTATTATTTTTACAATTGATAATAAAGAATAGCATGAGTTAGAGCCCTAAATCTTATGCTTCTTGGACAATATCAGTCTTTGAATATTTATATTTAAGTCCACTGGTTTTCATATTGTGGTCCATAGACTCATAGTGATGGAGTATATATATTGTATATGCATATTCTGTATATATGTACTGTGTCTATGTTACATATATATGTGCAATATAGCATATTGTGTTAAATTTTTGTTTCTGAATGCTTTTTGATAATTAGGGGAAGGCAAATTTGGGGATATAGTAGCATGTCATTAGCACTCAGAGTTCATACGAAGAATTTAAGAAATGAAGTCTGATTGCCCCTTACTGCGTAATCTTCTCAGTCATTTCTGTGCAAGCAGGCATCAAATGTCACAGGGGAAAATTAATCCATTCATATTGGCCCTATTGATCTAATTAATTTTGTTTGTAATATTTCATGATTTACATGATCGTTGAACCTTACAGCACTTGCTTCTTCCAAATGTAGGTCATTTCACAATTGCCAGAAGGCATAATTTTTTTGTTTAAAATTGTGCCAGACAGATTGATTTAGAAACATGGTTTGGTTCTTTTTGCTTCTATGATAGATTACTGTACTGTAGTTCAAGAATCAGTAATGTGATGTAATGAACCCTGTGACTGCTGCGATCACAGCATGCATTCTTGAAAATTGTGCAGCACCTTAAGATGTACCACAGACTGTTTTCTTCAAAGTTGACACATAGCATCCAGATGTGGATTTAGCAAAATGGTTTCCTGACAAGTTTCAAATCTACTGTCATTCATAGGAGGACTCAAAAATGAGTTGCTGTGTCTGACAATGAACGGCATCCAGAAGAGAATTTTATTATTTCAGTTTCTGAATGTGCTTCATATAATACAGAATTTCCTTTAACAGTACTGTATGAAAACCACAATATGAACATTGTTTGTAGCTAGGCTTACTTCCCCAGGGACCACTGAGTAGAAAACTGAAAATGAGTTAGACCCGTTGTTTCTGGCAGCACTTGAAAAGGTTTGGAGAGAATGGAGTAAGGTATTTTCACAGCAGAAGGGCCTTGTAGCATACCAGTAACTAGTTTCATTGTTCTCATGTCACCTTCATAAATCACCTTTGGCAGGGTGTGTTAGCCCTTTTTGACAATCTTGACCTCACTGGTCAAGCCGTGATTGAATTTCTGCAGACACCATCCCCTCAAATGAACTCAGAACATATGATTTTCGGTCACATCCAATCATCATGTAAATGCCTTTTGAATGTGGGTAAGAGTTGTGCTGGCCTTCAGCTCCACCAGAGGCAGTATGACTGCAGAGAATCATTCCTCACATGGATAATGTGAGCAGCAGCCTATCTACACTGTCCTTACCGGTCAAAGGCTTGGTGTCAGTAGGCAGAGTGCCTAGCTCAGCTGGTATGCAGCTGACCAGAAGTATCTGAAACAGCAGGGAAAAAAAACACAGAGGAGAAGCCATTTGTCTGAGTACATCTACAAAATGAAAAATAGTAGTTATGCTACTTGACTGAAGGCAGCTACATGCAAAGTTGATGGTTCTTTCAAGTCACATATATGTAAACCATATGGTGTAAGGCAGCGCTACCTAGCTATTCTTAGCAGGCAAGTTGCAAAAAGCAGCAAGCTCTGAGCCATTTCCTTCTACAATGTAAATGTCCTGCAAAGCCAAGAAACATCAGTTCTTTAAACTCTCAGCTTGGAAGCCCTGCAGTAACCCTGCCAATACTGGAAACATACTATCCACAGCTGAACTTGCCCATGTAACTATAGAAATACTTTTTTAGGCATTAAAAAAAGTTATAAAACTGCTTTTCCCTACAGAAGTCGCAATTAGATCATAGAGAACAATACAGTGTTGCAGTTGATGATGCATTAATAGCACACATACCACTGACAGACAAGATAGGAAGTGTCAGGAGAAATGCCATCACCTCCCAGCAGCCTCAGGGAACATTCACCCCCAGAGTCACTCATCCAGTCACATGCTCTGGTTTGATTGTTAGCTAATCGCAAACCAGTATGTCTTTTAGCCAAATGTCTGCTTTCTACCGGAAAATGGCGGCACCCTATGAAATAGTGGAGTTCCAAACACTGCTCAATGCATTGCCAGACTTAAGAGGTTTTATAATTTATTTTGCCTCCTGACAGCTCCTTCTGTATTTGGTATGACAAGGAGTAAAGCAATGGGAGATTGCATGTTGATGGAATAATATTGTACTTTGCAGATCCTAGCAGGTAACCCTCTCACTTGGAAGATCACCCTGGAATGTCCAAATGAAAGAAAGTCTGGGACCCTGAGCCCAGCCAGTATGTTTTCTTATGTGAACTGCAGTACTTCAAGCACCACGCATAACACTCATATGTTCCTCCTATAAAGCACAAGCCCTTGGTTTCCAGAGGAGTGGTGGAATTACCTGCCCAATTTTCACTCATTTTTATTGCTTGAAGCTCTCTGAAAGAGGGACAGCAGAGACTCAGGTAATAGTAACAACAGGCTCCAGTCTCTCAAGGCTGCTATCAGGCTGTTGCTGTGTCTCTCCTATATCTGTTTTTCGCTGACAGAGCTGTAACTGTCATAACATAACATTCAGTGTATGCTTGCTAACCAGGTACTCATACCTCTCCCACAGCAAAAATGTCAGTGGAATGTTCATTCAGTAGGACAGACCTCTCCATTTCCTTTTCTATAGAAAAAATACTGCTCATATTTTAGTGACTCTGAGGCTGAAATTATTAGCCTGCTATAAACTTAGAAAACCCTTCAGACAGAAAGAGTTATTCAGGGCCATGGAAATCTAGATGCATATCTGAACTAGCTCAATATTTTGGAATGTCATGATGTATGGAAAGAAATTTTTAATTCAGCTGAAGACAGTTATTTTCAAACCTCTGGGCAGGAATGAGTCTCTGGAGGACTGAGCTGCATTTATTACAACCTCTTTAAGGGACTTGTCTGATTATAGGCCCTAGCAAAAAAAAAAGAAAGAGTAAATTATTGATAAGTAAGCAGTGCAATTCCCTCTCCAGAGTCTTCTGGTCATATTAATATAATCGATATACCACAAACTAGCAATCACTTTTTCATATTTACATCACTTTTATATCATTAACCTATAAGACAAAATGCAACCACTAGAATGTGTCTGTACTATATGGTCACAATTACAAAACTGGAGAAGGATTTTAAAAATACCTCCACCTTATTGGCTTCATATTTCCTATTTTTAAAGCCTGTACTTGTATACCATGTGCAGATAAGAAATATCAAAGCCATGAGCAATAGGGAAGGGTCTTTTCTAATGTGGTAGACAGCTCTGTCTTGCATTTAGACAATGCAGTAAGCAAGGATTCTAAAGTATCTAAAAAGCTGGTTTGATTTGATGTGTTCACTATCACCTGCAAAGCTTTAAAACCCCATGTTGTATCAGCGTGATAAAGATATTGACCTCTTATTGACCTTCCTGCCATGCCTTGTTGTCAGTATCAAGGAGGAACAGAAGAAACTTTTTCAAATTAACAGTAGCAAAGTCATTGAATTTAATCCAACCCCGTAAAAAAAGCTCTCCAAGGCACTGTGCACAACACACTGCATTTGAGCAATCATATAGCAGAAGCCTGTCTACTGGACAAAAGTGATTAATGTAAAATGTTAGCCAATTTGATGTTGAGGAGGCGATCATACTGATTTCATACAGTGAAGCATTACTGTTATACTAGCATACATCCTTCACAGCCCTGAATCAATGCATGTTGTTCAAACTAATGGCTAAGTGTTATAATCCACTCAAACTGTAGAATAGATTGGAATCTTCAGAAACTATGTAATTAATATTATTCCTAATGCATCACCACATTTGATTGAGTTAGGTTCCTATGATTTAGTCCAAAGAAAAAGCTTTTTGACATTAGAGTCTTGAAACCTTAAGACTCAGAAAAGATTTTGACATGTGAAAAGCAATTAGTGTGAGATTCATTAATCTTGTACTGAGCAGTGGATGGCTCACGGCTGGGTGGAATTAAAAATAGGGGGAAAAAATTAGCATGCTTTATGGGTTATCATCATATGCAATGTCACCACTGCTATAGTGCTTTTCTAGATGATTTTAGTATTCATGTTAAACAAACTGGAAAATTTTCAGATCCTGCAGTAGTACAGGAAAAATTGAGTGTAGGAAAAATGTCTGATCATGAAATATTTCTTTTCCTGCTGCTAAAAATTTTAGATTTTTTTTTAACATTAATCTGCTGTATGGATTAGAAAGAGAAAATTAAAAATCTATGAAAGAAAACTGGTCTTCAGAAATTCAGATTAGCTGGAGTATTGGTTTGCTTTCTTTCCCTGTTTCTAGAGGGTACGTGTCAGATGAAATTACTAGGAAAAAGCAAATCATGTAATATTTGACTTATGTCTGTCACAGATGCAGAAAAATTGTGCTTCAGTTCTAGGAATGGAAGCATTCTTGATGGGTTTTTTATTTATTTTGTTGATGCTCTTTGATTTGAGTATCCTAACAATGTATATTTTGCTTTGTGAACAAATATTACTATGCTGCATTCTATATTTCATCAGATAAACCTAAACTTCAAATTGATGCTAGCATGCTTTGTCATTATCACCATTAAAATAGATTATCAGTTGGAAAATACATATGGACTGGTCACTAACATTCATAATAAGAATGATTCAAAGCATCAAAATTCTCTGCCATTTCAAATTCTCTGTTAACCTTTTTCACTGTTTCTCTCTGACTAAGCCCAAATTGGTCAAGAGTGAGCAATGTTTTATTCTACGTAGACTGACTTGGTCTCAACAAACATAAAATAAGAAATTAAAAAAAGCCACCAGCAAACTTTAACAAATACTAACGTTGAAATGTTTTTTCCAAATTTGCAATAACATCTGGAGTCAACCTGATTGCAGTTTATTTTGTTATTATTATACTAAATATCTTTTTTGTGCAAGAACTCTTTTCAAGGCTACACAGTGTACAAAGCAGGGTTGTACAAGTGGGCAAACAAACTGATCAATGATCATTAATCTTGTAGCAAGTTTCACAAACATAAACCTGCAGTCACTGTGATCACTGATTTATTTTGTATGCTAATGAAAGCAAAAGGATAGTTCTTGCAGTCCTGACAACCAAATTAATGGGTGAAAATCCTTGTACCTAAAATTGTTTGCAACTCTGTAAATGACAAAAATTACTGTTTGGCTGGGATAAAGTCAAGAATTAAAGAAAAGAAAAGAAGAGAGATGAATAAATTGCATCCTTTAAGGATGCATCCAGAAAATGAATATTTTTGTTACCCTATAGGCAAGGTTATAAAAAAGCCCCTAGGAAAACCAGCTCAGAATAATTGCAATAACAGTAGCGGAACCAAAAATGTTCACAGCATTCCTAACACATTTAAAAAAATAAACAAACAAAAAAAAAAAACCCACCGGATTCCAAAACACCAAGAAAGCCTAAGGGTTAATCGGATTACAGATTGATATAATAGGATTAGTGACTATGCTTTCTGAACAGTATCACTCTTTCTATCAACATGGATCATGTTCTGAAACAGGGAATCAGATACAGTTTATTCCCAGGTACCATCTGAGCCAAATTCTACTATAATTGCAGTCTGTGAGAATTCTTATTCAGGGAGAGAGCCAAAATGAACAAAGGAAATATATTCCAGATGTACGGTGTTGGAAAAAAATAGCTACTTATTATACGGTGATCTTTTTAGAGGATCGTAATATTGTTATTAGTAGCAGACAGATAAAAGGTTTTGTTAGGCTTTAGCTGGATTTTACTTTCATTTCAGTCTACATATAATTCTTTTGTGGTTAGCATTTGTTACTCAGAAATGCATCCCGGTAGGTTGCACATTGCCTCCACAAGGAATATCACATGAAAGGAATATATAAACCAGAAGAGGTGTGAAACTACTGCCGTGATACAGACCTGAGTTGGAATAGGTATGTATCTGCTGCAAGAATTTCTTGCGTCAATATAACAGATACATAAAGAAAAAAAAGTCTAATCTGATTGATTTCTGGCAGAAATGAGGGATGTGTAGTAGTACAGCAGTACAGTAACAAATAGTATTAACGTCTTCAGTCAAATCAATAGTCCATGTCACTTCAGAGTGTACAAAAAGCATCTACAACTAATCAAGAAAACTTTAATCCCACTTATCAGTAAGTCTATAAGAAATTGCAAAATTTACTATAGAATAAAAAAATTTACATTCCTTTGTGAAAAAAAAGTATTCTTCATTTCTCTGTATGTTTCAATCTCCAGACTTCTGTTGTCATCATAGTTCCATGATCTTATTTGCACAAACAAAAAGAAAAACATCTCCCCAGCATAAAAAACAAAACAAACAAGCCCAAACTAATTGCCTACACTTAAACAAATGTAGTTCTTATTTTAATATGCACATTTTTTTTTTAAGTTACAATCTTGACTCTTACTAAAACAGGCAAAGTGATTCTTGTCAACAGTATGATGAATAGATACAAGATTGCCACAAGACCACAGCATTTACAACTGAACTTTCTTCATCTCAGTGAGAAATATGGGTCCATTTCTTGACTGCTGCGGGAAAATGGAAGGATTTCTAGGTTGATTTGTACTTCAGATATCAGTTAATAAAAAAGTATTTCTTTGACCAATCATAGAGGGCTGACATTTCAGCTAAGATGCTTATGCATCTCTCTTTATGTTTCAGTACAGTTCTGAAAGGAAGAGGGTATTTATTTTTTTTAATGATAATTTTGGTTTCTCTCTAATATGAAGTTCTAGACATCACAGAAAAAAATCTCTAAATGAAAGGCATACTTAACATTTGTAACCATGGTCACACAAACGTGACCTAATCGTATTTTTATTAATATTTTTTCATACCCCAGAAGTGACATCTTCTAATTCAAGAATGATTTCATTGAGTTTTATGGGCTACAAGAAGCCATGTCAAAAAAGGTTTCAACTTGCCTTTCAACATTTTTTATTCTAGCAGGGCACCTCACAATAATAAACAAAGAAATATGTGTTTCTACACCCCTAGCCACTGAAGTAGGATTTCAAATCAGAATTTGCTAACATGCTGATTGAATATTCCACATGGACAAAACTTCAGTCCTTCAGTCTATCAGTATTACAGATTTCTAGACATATATCATCTCCCTAAAGCTGATTGAAAACAAGGAAATTGTAAAAATCTTCATTAATAGTGAGTTTGTTGATTTGGTTTGGTTTTGCATTATGATTTCTGGTAATACTATTTCTTTCACCATTCTTGTACTTGTTTTTAATGCCAGAAGATGGCTGCTAGGAAGCGTATCTTAGATGCTGAGTGCACAGATAATTCAAAACTGATGTTAGTGGAACAGTTCACTACACACTTGTATCAGCCTTCAGTCAAACAAGGAGTGCACATGCATATTTCATAGCCTAGGAGTCAAAGCTTTGTTGCTTGTTTGGGTTTCTTTTATGTAGGATTAATCAGTAAATGCTAGGTAACCCCAGAATGTTTTCTGGAAACCATATATTTGGTTGGCAGGTGGCATGAAAGATTGGTTAGCAATTAGCAACCTATATTTTGGGAAGACTGCTTAGCACAAGAGCTGCTGTCCCATCAACCTAAAAGGGATGTGATCTTTACTGTACCATATATCTATTTGTATCTGAAATGTGTTATTTGGCAGGTGACTGCCTTTCCCCAGTCATTGTTTTGGGACTGACTACTGAGTGATTCAGCCAAGTCTGTGCGATAAGACGGAAGATACATTGCATAGAAATTGCAAAGAATTGTTGATGCATTTGATATTTTACCAATATAGAAGGCTGATTAATTCGATACTGTTATTCATTTTATTTGTTCACTGCTTTGTTGTCATTTATAACTTTGAGTTGCCAGTATAAGGGTATGTCTTGTGCTACTTAGCAGCGTAGTTAAGAAACTGTCTGCAATTGAAAACTTAAATGGTTTAACTCTTTATTTCCTAGATGGCATTCTGTGAACTTGAGGAGCCCTGAGAGTAAGTAAAAGCGGCTATATATTCTTTTGCTTGAGAAGTAACATATCTTGTAACTTTGTCCTGCATTGGAAAACAGCTGCTTCTGTATGTTCTTTTACTACTCCTCCTCTTTTTTAAAGTGGTATCAGAATTTTGGTGACCCAATACATTAGTAGCAGATGATTGGCCAGGGCAGAAGCTGATCAGATCCTCAGAATGAAAGTTAAAAAAAAAAATCTGTACTCATCAGAAAGGTGAAAAGTTATTTTGAAGTTTCTAGGCATCTTAGGTATCCTTTTGATTTATAATCCCATTGAAACCAACTAGAATTAGGTTCTTAGGAAAGCTTTAAATCTGTCCACACAAGGATGATTTTAGTTCCCTAGTATTTGTTCAAACAAAACTAGGCTTCCCTTGAATAACTTGTTCATTTCCCTGAATTTTGACCCTCCCAGCTTCCAAGTTGTCTTTACACACAGTGGACCAGGATGGCGAAACGGTATTAAATGCAATCTCAAACGTCATGTTTCATCCTTTCCCTGCATTTTCTATGTCTGTACCTTGCTGTGCGTTTCTACTAGATGTCTCCTGCAGGTCTCAAAGGGTTCATTTCTACTTGAAAAACTATGCTTGCTGGACACTTGACATGACTTCACAACCTGGGCTCCTGTCCCGCGTTCAGCAGTAGCAGTCATTTTTCTCCTCCTTAGTAGCTGGGGCAGTGCTGTGTTTTTCACTTTCAGCCTGGGAACAGCGCTGATAACACCGATGTTTTTAGTTGCTGCTCAGTAATGT